>JASANF010005217.1:0-19329 GCA_030248245.1 Trissonchulus sp. WLG1_4
CACTACTACTATCTATGGGGTATGGGCACCCGGGGTGGAGGAGCGCCGGGGGCCGTCCCTATTATTTTTACATTCTCTTCTTATACTCTCTATTAGGCAAGTGTCGCGATTTCCGACGATGAGCTGTCATAAATCCATTTAAGTACTCTAGGGGGCCTATATTACTTCACAGTGGCACAAAGTAAAATGGTAAACTGAATGATATCATTCTGCTTGGCAAATCCAGACAAGTACTATAGTGTATACACATACAGTACTAGTCAGAAATACGAGGCGCAACTTGCTCGTGCCTGTCCCTCCCTTGCGTATTCAAAATTTTTCCCCGAAGTCTGTTACTTGTCTATTGCTATACGTTAAAAATCATGCTTGCGAATACAGTCGGTTTCGACTGAAAATGGATTCATAGTGTTTCAAGTAGTAATGAAATAATGTCATGATAATGTCATCCGACACCCTCGACTATGCAATCCGACCGACGCTTTTCCCAGCTAGTAAATAATTAGGCGTCAAAGTTTCAGCCTAACGTTTTAAGTAAGGTTGGCTCATGGCTGCTTCAACAAAAATTATCAATACTAACAAATTTGGTTGCATGAACTAATAAAAATCTCAGTTCAGTTCAGTGGTTAAGTTTAAATTTAAACGCTAACATTTAAATTTTAACGCCAACGTTTAAATTCACGCTAACTAGAGTTCGCAACGAGTCGAGATTTCATAACCCGACCCAACCCGACCCGAGCTAATGTCTAACCCGACCCGACCCGACCCGAGCTAATGTCTAACCCGACCCGACCCGACCCGCACCAACCCGACCCGATTGCGAACTCTGACGCTAACACCGATAACACTAACCGCTAACACCGTTAAATAAGATACAAAAATAAACCATAATAAATTTCTTAACTCGCTGAGAAGTCATCCCCGTGAATTTTTTCAATAAGTTCTAACTTCAAAGTGTTCAAACTTAACAATGAAGGAATTGGACGCCCAGCCATATCCGTCGGATGATGTAATCCGACGGCCTAGATGACCCAACCGTTATATTCACCGCGATCCGTGAAATACGAATTGGAAATTTTTTTCTATGTGTATAAGTAGGGTAAAGTGTAGTTGATGCCAAAGTGTAGTTGATGTTGTAGTAACATTAGTTTTAAGAAATCCACACAACAAAAATTTAAAATTTGCTGAAAGTTATCCAAACTTAGTGGTCAACTCATTTTCACTCTACAGAAGCTTTTTGTAGCCTTTACAAAAGCGAGAGAGACTCTATGGGGCCATTTCTTTACCGAAATAATTGGTTAATTTCAATCGGACTAAACGGTTTAAAAATTAAGCGTAAAAATGCCATTCCAAAACCTCTGGATTAAAGAGACTTAACTTTTAGCGCGCTGCTTTTTAATCGGACAACAAGGCTTTAACTATGCACGCTAATCTTAAGCGTGCATGTGTTGTATCGGTAGGGCTACCCCCTACTCGGGGTAGATTTTTCCGCAGTGAGAGTACGTCGGAATTAGTCTAAAAACGCCATTAAACTTGTCTATTCACACTTCACAGTTCGTCCTGTTACGCATTTTGTTGACTTTTCAAATTGGCGATATTCATGCATGAAATTGCGCTTTGCGCTACGTCTTATAGTTTTTATAACAATAGAAAGGCTGCCAGCGATTTAATATACCTAAGTTGTAGGCTTACATGTTTTCGACTGATGACGTGTTGTGTGAATAGACCTTTATTTATATTTTTATAAATTATATTTTTCACTCTAATAATAGCATCTAAATTTAATATTTAAAATTACGCTTGAACAAGGGATATGTAGTTAGGTGTGCGCGCCAGTGAGATCTAGGGCTAGGTCCCCTGAGCTAGTTCTATGTTTTGAGTTAGGATTTTGTTACTTTCTCTCGTTATAAATATTTGTTGATTTTATAATAAATAAAAGTTTCATTTTTAAAATAAAATTCTGAACACATAAATCTGCCTTTTTAGGGCTTTTTAGGGCCTTTTGACTGTATTAGCCCTTAGAGGGCTTTGTGGCTATTTGTTGGGGAATTTGTGTGTGAGCCCCGGACCTAGTTAGGGCAGATTCTGAGCAATTTAGGGCGCTTTGCCCCGGTTTTCACCCGTTGTGACGCGTTCCACTTGGGCTCGGGCGCATGGCCATTTCTGCCCTGGCCCTCGCCTTGCAAGGCCCAAATTCCAAGAGCCCCGTGGTTCGCGTCATAACAAGTGGCGACCGTGACAAAGGATATTAGGGTCACGCACGTAGCCCCAAATAGCCACTCCTAGGCCCCACCCAAAATTATTTTTGCACTTTGATGTCAAAATTTTGACTCTCCCCCCCCCCTCAGAATTTTTCTAAAACTGCCGGTACACCCCGGCAAACGAGAGGAAATAACAGAAACACACCCCCAATAATTTTCCCTGCTCTCGGAACAATTTTTCAGCCGGTTTTTCTGTGTTTTTAGTGGATTTTCGTGAAGAGAAGGGCTTGGGGTCGGAAGCCCAAAATAAAGAAAGAAATTTAGTGAGAGAAGAAGGGAAACTGGGCCCCAAAAACTAAGGTAGAATAGGTAGTCTCCCCCCTAGGAACGCAAAGCACAAAATTTTCGAGTGAGAGGGGCCCGTTTCCGAGAATTTTTGGAAATTTTTGAGCCAAAATTTTGCACTAAGCCTAAAAGTGAGGGGGACGCCCTTCAGAGCAATTTTTGAGCTCCGAGATCGGTTTTAAACGAACCGGCGTAAATTTTTGACTCTAGAAAAGTACTTTTTGGAAAGTGAAACGAGTTCTAAATTATTGGAAAAAGTCGAAATTTCTGAGTGGGCTACTAACATATTGCTCGGTATTTGTTGTGCGTATTTGTTTGTGCATTTTCGGGAAAGTTGCTGCGTGCATTGCTTAAAATTTTTTTAAATTATTATTTTAAAATTGGCAAAAATTTAAAACCGGAAACAGGCGGAAAAGTGTACCCCAGCTAGGGGGTACCCAAATTATGTGCGCTAGACACGCCGGGACGTCGTGCCCGCGCAGGGGGGCACCTGCTGTATCAGTAGGGCTACCCCCTACTCGGGGTAGACTTTTCCGCAGTGAGAGTACGTCGGAATTAGTCTAAAAACGCGTTTAAACTTGTCTATTCACACTTCACAGTTCGTCATGTTTGTGCACTTTTCAAATTGGCGATATTCATGCATGAAATTGCGCTCTGCGCTACGTCTTATAGTTTTTATAAATAGAAAGGCTGCCAGCGAATTAATATACCTAAATTGTAGGCTTACACATTTTCGAGTGATGACGTGTTGTGTGAATAGGCCTTTATTTATATTTTTATAAATTATATTTTTCACTCTAATAATAGCATCTAAATTTAATATTTAAAATTATTATTCTAATCTGTTTTATATTCTGAGTATTGTTTTGAAAAGGGGGACGTAGAGTTCAAATTGGCCGCATTGATAATTTTTATATTCTACTTATGTGTGACTGGCTCAAGTCAGTCGACGATTTTCCGGAAGAAGGGGGGAAGCGCGCTCACGCTTGAACAGGGGATAGGTAGTTAGGTGTGCGCGCCAGTGAGATCTAGGGCTAGTTCCCCTGAGCTAGTTCTATGTTTTGAGTTAGGATTTTGTTATTTTCTCTCGTTATAAATATTTGTTGATTTTATAATAAATAAAAGTTTCATTTTTAAAATATTATTCTGAACACATAAATCTGCCTTTTTAGGGCTTTTTAGGGTCTTTTGACTGTAGTAGCCCTTGGAGGGCTTTGTGGCTATTTGTTGAGGAATTCGTGTGTGAGCCCCGGACCTAGTTAGGGCAGATTCTGAGCGATTTAGGGCGCTTTGCCCCGGTTTTCACCCGTTGTGACGCGTTCCACTAGGGCTCGGGCGCGTGGCCATTTCTGCCCTGGCCCTCGCCTTTCAAGGCCCAAATTCCAAAAGCCCCGTGGTTCGCGTCATAACACATGTTAAATTCTTTTAGTCCAGAGGTAGTTTTGGAATGGGGTCAGACTAAAATTAAGCCGCTGACTTTTATTTCGTTTAGTCCGTTTATTCCAATGTTCATTCCTAAACTCGGACTAAAAAGTTCTGCCCGTTTAATCCGGTAAAGGAATAGGCCCCATGTTAAGACCCTAGGTCCAGAGGAGACTATTTTTGCCTAAATTATGAATATAGGTTTTAGTAAATTGGAAACTCCTGACACAGGCCAGAAGTTGGTTTTAGTGTCATACTCTTCTTATCATGTACTCTTTATATTAATAAAGCAACGTACCAGCGAAAATCTGATTAGCGCGCGTCACCAAACGATATTTTATGGAAGGCAAAATACTGACTGCAGCAAGTTTTCATCTCGTTTATATCTTGCTTCTTATCACTGAAAACCAACTTTTTAGGATCAATACCTAATCTTGAAACACAACAAACTTGAAAACAGTGTGGGCAGAAACTTACTTTGCCAAAGCCGCATCAAAACATCAGCTTTTTTCATAAAGAACATAAAGTTGTCAAACTAATGACAGTAAGAAGTGATATTTTGGAAAAGGTCGATACTTTTTGAGTTTTTCTATTTTTATGCTTTACCAGAGTAACGTTGACAGCAAATTTTGTGCAGTGTCCCCCGAAACGTCTTAAGGTATGCAAAGCTGCCATCTTAATTGTCTTACTTATAGCTACATAATAGTTTTGCTTTATCGCTGAATTTAGGGTATTATAGGCTAATCTGATAGTTGGATAATTAGTCAGATAGATAAGCTAAATTAGCTAGGCCTATCTTGACATTACTGTAGAATTGTTTCAGCAAGCTGTTACTTTTTCAGACCACTTTATTTGTGTAGTTTAATATCGGTGTTTTTAACCCTTAGTTGACCGTGAAGCCAGATACAAAATTTTATTATAATTTGTCACGTTATTTCCTCGAAGTTTCAAGTCACAATCATCGAAACACTACATAAATATCGTTAAAAGGCGTTTGGACAGGATAAACTAAGTAAAGTCCGTGTGAAGTAAGTAATGGTGTTGGAAAATAGAGATTATCCATGTTTTAGAAAAAAGATAGAATTGGAAACGCAGAAAACAGTGCCGCTCGCCTTGACGTCAAGATTACACCACTAGCTAAAAAGTATGCCCTTGAACTTAATCGTATTTAACACTGAAACTTAAAGAAAAATCGAGGGTTCCTACTTAACACGTGGGCTGCAATGTGGGACAGGCTGCAATGTGTAGATGGAATGCATAAAGGCAGTCTCCGGAGACTCAGTCCAGACTATTATGGGCCTTATCCAAAATGGATTTAGCGGATCCGGATTTATCTAAATCTTGCATTTTGGATAAGCCTTTAGGATTTAACTTGCCTGTTGGATTCAGCCGATTTATCAGACTTAGCGTGCGCTAAATCCGTTCCTTATCCAAAATTCCCTTCGGATTTCAGAATGCTGGCGGATTTAAATTAAATCTTAAATCCTAAATCCTTATCCAAAATTTATTTTTTTTTGAATTCGCTAAATCCGTGGATTTATAATTACACGCACTTTATGGCCGAGTTAAATCTTCGTAAATTTACAGGGATTTATCGGATTTAGCACCTGGGTGACCCTCGCGTTTTCGTTTATAACTTTAGACTACCTTAATCGTTTTGGGTGCGCAATACATCATTCGAAAGCTCATAAATTAGGCTTTTTAAATGATGCGGATATTAAATATTTTTTGGACAATTTAAGCTGCAAAAAAGGCTATAAAAACTGAAAATAAATAAATTTAAAGACAAATTGGGTTATTTTCAGAAATTTTATAGTACAAAACTTTAGCTTGAGTTAATAAACAAATCACGAATCTAATGCATCCAGAGCATCGTGTGTCATATTTTATTGAAAACTTATGGAAGTAATATATCATTCAAAAGAGCAATTTTTACGCGGCGGCCTCAGCCGCCGCGTATATACTATATTACACATGCTCAGTTTAGCACGTATCTCGTGCTTACTGTGTTGATTGCTGTGTAAAAATTTCTACGTCCTAAAAATACATTATTTGTGTGAGCGTGTGTGTTCATGGTGTGTACGAATTAGTGTGGAACTCAGCGTATAACATGCAGTGATGTGTATTGGCTATCACGCTCGCACATAGTTACCAAACTGCTTTGTGTGTGTGTGTGTGTGTGTGTGTGTGTGTGTGTGTGTGTCAAGTGCTGGAGACTTGCAATTTTGCACACAGACGGTAGGTATTAATGCATAACCTGTCGTAACAATGTTTCCTAAATTGAATATCAGCGCGCCGGTACCAGGACATTCTGAAGGCGTTGGCAAAGCGTCGAAGGCTATACAATATCCATGTACTTGAGCTATCAAGACATGAACGGCAAAACTTCAATATAGGTAGTTTAGCAACTGATGTTGTCACACAGCTTTTGCTTTGCTCATTGTAAAACAGTTTTTGCACATGAACTTTTTGTAGCTTCATAAACTGTCAAAAAGGGTGGATTTCACCCCGGTGAGTGGTTTTTAAAAACCATTGTTTTACGTACGCTTGCATATGATTTGCACATAATTTCAGTGAAAAATATTGCCTGATTCGTTTCAATTTTCGTAGAAACTCTGAAACCGTGGTTTTACATAGATTAGTTGAAATCTCACCACAACAAAGACTTGCTCTGCTGGAGGTTTGAAATTTTAACTGAGTCAAAACCACGGTTTAAGAAAATCAATGAATCCTTTTTAAGAAAAATTATAACAAATCTGGCAATATTTCGTAATAAATTCATGTGCAAATCATATGCAAACGTACGTAGTAAAACTATGGTTTTTTTAAAAACCACCGTCGTGAATCCAACCCAGAAAACCGAAAGCAAACTGCTACGAAACAGCATATTGCGGCTTTCCATGTTACATCTGTTGGCTTTTAAAATTTTGGTGCCGCGTTTTATATTCGAAGAATATCCTCGGCATCGTACCTAAGCATGTCGCAACGAAATCTATCCAAAATTAGTTTAACTTTACTCGCAAGACGTGCTTGTTGAGATTGCGATTGGTGTATTGAATGTTCAAAACGGTAGCGCATTGCAGAAGTCTAAGCAAAAATGCTATTTGAGCCGATAGCTGAATGCGCAGAGTCTAATTGTGCAGTAATACAATCTAAAAGTGTTATTTACGGTTTGCGTTCACCTTTCAGAAAGTCACCTTTCAGAAAAGATTTTCTCAACGTTCACCTTTCAGAAAACTGAAATGTTGGAACGTTCACCTTTCAGAAAGTTAAAATTTCGGAACGTTCACCTTTCAGATCTTGAAATTTTGGAACGTTCGCCTTTTAGATAGAAATTATGGAATCATGAATTCATCCACATGTACAGAATCTCAGTTGTCAGGTCAGATTGTGGCTTGCCCACGAGTGTTAAGCCGCGGATTCGGTTTGGGCGCGGGTCAAAAATTTTGACCCGTGTCCACCCCTGACATTACCTGATTAATGTGGCATCAAATTTCACTGGCAGTGGATTAAAATTAGTTGTTAGTTAAGTCAGTTAGTTAATTAGTTGACTGCTGAGGAAAAAAGTTCCTAATGTATTTTTAATTAAATATTAATATAACTAGAAGCCCCAGAGTATTTTTATAAAATATTAATATAAATAGAATCCCCAAATTATTTTTCATTTAATATTAATAAAATTATTAATATTAAAAATAGGTATTTTAAATAGCGACTTTTAATATTAATAGTATTAAAATAACGGTACTACCGATGTGTACTACTTAGTTCTGAAAATAATACTCTGCCCCTCTTGTCGTACTTTATCGATTGAAATGAGTGAAATATTGATTGAACGACTTAGCAAAGAGCATTTTCTGCTAAAAAGCCACTTATTATTCTTAGTTGTCTTGTCAACTTAAGTCTTAGTCGGTAACGAAAAACTGCGAGGTTCCCCGCTCCGCGGCGCGAGGCGGGGCGGGGCAAGATTCTCACGGGCGGGGTGGAGCGGGGCAATGAAAATCCGCCCCGCGTCTAACTCTGCCTTACAGTGAATACTTACATAATATTTACGAACAAAAAGTTAGGTTAAAATATGAAATAATAATTCATTTTCATACTAATTGAATAAATAATAAAAACACTTAAAACATTGTTTATTATTATTGCATAATTATCCGTATGAACATTTCAAGTTTCAATTCTGAAGGCGAACATTACAAAAAGTTAGGTTAAAATATGAAATAATAATTCATTTTCATACTAATTGAATAAATAATAAAAACACTTAAAATATTGTTTATTATTATTGCATAATTATCCGTATGAACATTTCAAGTTTCAATTCTGAAGGCGAACATTACAAAAAGTTAGGTTAAAATATGAAATAATAATTCATTTTCATACTAATTGAATAAATAATAAAAACACTTAAAATATTGTTTATTATTATTGCATAATTATCCGTATGAACATTTCAAGTTTCAATTCTGAAGGCGAACATTACAAAAAGTTAGGTTAAAATATGAAATAATAATTCATTTTCATACTAATTGAATAAATAATAAAAACACTTAAAATATTGTTTATTATTATTGCATAATTATCCGTATGAACATTTCAAGTTTCAATTCTGAAGGCGAACATTACAAAAAGTTAGGTTAAAATATGAAATAATAATTCATTTTCATACTAATTGAATAAATAATAAAAACACTTAAAATATTGTTTATTATTATTGCATAATTATCCGTATGAACATTTCAAGTTTTAATTCTGAAAGGCGAACATTCCAAAATTTCAACTTTCTGAAAGGTGAACTGTCCAACATTTTGGCTTTTTGAAAGGTGCACGTTGAGAAATTTCAGTTTTCTGAAAGGTGAACGCTGAGAAAATCTTTTTCTGAAAGGTGACTTTCTGAAACATGACTTTCTGAAAGGTGAAGGCAAGCGTTATTTACAACTATACCTATAAAAAATCAAACAAGTTAGATCAATGACAGCTAAAAAGAGCAATTTCCAAGCTTTAAATTGGTGTATTGAACATTCAAACCGTTGACATGCCCGCCCGAACTTACAAGCTAAATTAAACGGGACGGGACTCCTATGGGCAAAATGAAATTAGACAATAAAACAATCTGACAGTTTATTCAAAACAAATCCAAAATTTCATAAAAATTAAATGAATAAAAAGTGCAATTTCAGAGCTTTCGATTGGTGTATTGAACGTTCAAAACGGTTGCGCGTAGTTAGAGGCGAAAATGCTCAGTGAGCCGAATGCGCAAAGTCAAGTTGTGCAGTACAACAGTATGAAAGTTTTATCCAAAATGCATGGATTTAGCGGATTTAGCAGATTTAGGATTTACCAGATTCAGTTAAAACGCTTATCTAAAATTGTTTGGATTTATTGTATTTATTGGCTTTAGGCGCGCGCTGAATCCTCTATCGGCTAAATCCTGGAATTTAACGCGGCTGCCTCAGCCGCCGCGTATATACTATAGTGCAAACGTGTGCATCAAGAGCGCACAAATACACCTATTCTAGTGTTAATTTGCTGGTAGGTCAGCAAATACCGCTGTTTGTGTGGGTGTGTGTGTCCGTACTTAGCGACAATCAGCTGCCCGCTCTCATTTACATCGCCTATTTGTCAAGCACTGACAGTTTTTGCATGCAGAAAAGAATCATTTGACAAAACCTGTCGGGACAATGTTTCGCAGATTGTTCATTAGCGCGTCGACAGCAAAAATTTTTCAAGTGTACAGGTCATGGGATCCATGCCATGGCGCGATCATGGAGTTCACACTATGGGACTCCGTTCGCTAAGACAGCTGGCGGTTGACCTTAGCCTGCATCCGCTGACTAGCACGCGATTCACAACGCACCGTATAAGTTTTGTGCTGTTCAGCTCGTTCGGCAACACTGACATTTTACAAATTAAGACGGCTATTACGTACGGTATAGCAATATAGAGTGACCAGTTTTGAACTTGAAGTATTCACAGTCACACTGTGTGTCTCACACAGTGATCACATTCGATCATGATTCCTATGGACTTATCAAGATTAAGCAAAACTGACGCTCTTTAAATTTTTTTGATCTAGACATATTTGGGTGTTACTGGAGACAATTGGCTAAGCTAAAGAAAAACAGTTGACAAGTTTATTTAAATATGGTGGCTATAAAAAAATTAAGTGCCGCGTTTTATATTCGAAGAATATCCTCAGCACATATCCTAAGTACGTCTCAACGGAATCAATCCAAATTAAGTTTAACCTTACTCGCAAAACGTGCTTGTTGGATAACAGATTTAGCACTCGGCTAAATCGGCTAAATCAAATCCGCTAAATCAAATTCGCTCAATCCATTTTGGATAAGGGGGTATGTCTAAGCCCTTAGACTAATACTTCTAATACTAACGCGTCAGAACAGCCTTTGGAAATCGTATGTAAGACGTGTAGATTTTTCATTACGAGGTTCCAATATTACTAATCGGTATGCATTAAGAACGTCAGTCTTAGATTGATTTTCCATTGGAAATTCAGACATGCCCTTCAACTAGTCTAAGGCTAGTCTAAGGCTTATTTCAGCACTTATTATATTTTTTTAAAATGAAAGCCTGATGAGTGTTGTCAAAGATCATGCGCATGTTCTCAATTTTTAACAAGCTTTTTGTGAAGTTGAGATAACTACGAAAAATTGCAAATTTAAGCTATCGATAGCATTAGTTATGATCTAGGATGTGTTAGCTTTCGTCTTATTACTCAATATTGTACAAAAATTTTCCAAAAAAATTTTGTTGCAAAATTATCATTTCTATACTAAAAATGCTTATTTACACAGCTATAAATTATTGGAGTGCTCACAACACTTTCAAACAAGTTTTTATGACTGTAAAAAAACTATTAGAAACAATATTTCAGTGTAATTTTTAAGACTCAACCAAGACTATCTGTCAGAATACCGTTTAACGTCAGTCTTCAGAGACTTGGTCTAGACTTAGTCTTGAGTTCGTCTTACATCTTGAGCGTGTGCAAAAATCACTTAATATTTTTTGACGATGTTCTTAGGCTAGTTTTCTTAAACGTAGTCCAGTCTTAACTCAGACTGTCTTTAGACTGGCTTTATGCATTCCACTGCGTGTGTCGCACAATAATCTTCCCGAATACGCGTGTGGGATCATTACGACACTTTATTCGTCATTACCTTGCTTAAAAATTGTCACAATTTTAGCGTAGCGTAATTCTTAGGATAAGCTACAAGTTGCTAATTCTTAAAAGGATCAACGATAGGTCAGTAAATGATTTAAAAAAATGAAGTTTTATCTGTTCATTTTTTTACATGATCAAATCCAAAACTTTTAAAAGTTTGCAAATTGTTATAACTGAAAAAACTTTGTCAACATTAATAGTTGAATCCAAAAAACATATTATTAGTGTCTAAACTTAAGTATTTTGCTCTAGCTGTTTATATGCGGACAATGGAATCAAGTCATCGGTTAGAAACATATTTTTATAGAAATTATAAAAACTTTTTAACGGCGCCAAAGTAATGGCAGTTTTAGGTTTCAAATATCGCCAAAACAGTGAAAGATCTTGGAATCTGCAGTTGGTTAGCTTTTTGGTTAATTTATTTTACATAAATATTTAGCTGTTGTCAATGTTTGTTTACATACTTTTCTTCAGTTTTTGTACTATAATCTGATATATGTTATACTTCAGGAATGGCTCCTGGTCAAAGGCAGGTTTTTCTGCACTTGTAGAGACATATATCTTCAAAAATTACGCACAGTTCCGAAAAAAGAATTAAGCACAGAAAGAAAGAAAGAAAAAGAATGAAAAACATGGCGACGTTTTTTAATGAGTCATATCATGTTATCGTAGTTTCAATCGCTGTGTAAGCTCAGCAGATTAGTTGGAACACATTTAATATAATACTAAAATACCTACATAACATTCAGAATAAAAACTACTTCATTTTTTAAATATATAGACTACTATGAACAGCAGTGTTTTAAAAGATGCAGTGTTACACTAACACATAAAACTTCCAAAATTTTAGTAATTGGCATTTACAACTAATATTTTTAAAGCAAAATAATTGTTAAAATTTTAATACAACATGCAACGCAACGATGAAATAACTTTATTAGCCCTGCCAAGCATTAATGGTTCATTGCTAAACGCTAATGCATTGTATGCTCTCGATTCTCCCCCCCCCCCGCGCCCACAACACCCGGCCCGGCGGGGGCGGGGCCGGGGCCCCCGAGCCCAAACAAAAAAAAAAAAGGGCCTCTTGGGTAGGGAGGAGCCGGGTGGGGAGGAGCCGCTATCTTTAACGTGTAAGCTCCAGTCCTGGCTCCAGTCTAGCTCCAGTCTAGCGAATTGGGTGGGGAGGAGCCTTAAATTCCGTAAATTTTTAAATTTAAATTTTAATTTTTTTAATTTAAATTTTTAAATTTTAAAAAGTTTTCAATTATTAATGTTAATAATTTTTACATGTTTAATTTCTTACTATTTTACAATTTTTTTTTTATTTTTTTTTGTGAATTACGTAATGCGGTTGCAATAAACACGTGTATAGCCTAGGGCGTTTAAATAGATGCCACTAGCTGGCTGACTGGCTGGCATGACAGCTGACGCTGTCAACTATTTTTTTTTCAATTTATTTTAAGCTGTCAACTATTTTTTCAAATTTATTATAACATACAAATTTTTATTACTAATATTTTTTCAAAATTATTTTAAATTATGCAAGTATTACTGAAAAATTTTCTTAATTTATTGCAAATTTTTTGCATTGCTGAAAATTAAATTTTTTTTTTTTTTATTTTTTTTTTCAAAATTATTAATTATTAATTTATGTAATTAAATCTTATTTTTTCATATCTAATTAAATTTTAATTATATTAAAACCCCACAAATTTTCACGTATTGTGGTGAATTTTTCAAAAGACTAAAATATGTAATGCAATTGTGTGTGTGTGTGTGTGTGTGTAACAGCTGCCTGGCTAGTTGTCTTACGGTAGTTTTTCCTATGTTGACACCGCACATTTTACGGGCATGGACGATTTCTCAGCCGTAGTAGGTCAGATCAACACGATCAATAGGTCATTTTGTAGATAATTATACGTACTACAAGTTGATATAAAAAGCTAAGCTTAATTCCTACGCTAACCCCAGATATACCTGTTTTAGTACAAGCCCCTCAATTTTTAAGCCTTGTGTAGTAATTTTCCTATGTTGACACCGCACATTTTACGGGCATGGAAGATTTCTCAGCCGTTACTGAGTGGATTTAGGTGATCAATAGGTCATATTGTAGATAATTTTGTGTAGTACAAGTTGATATAAAAAGCTAAGCTCAACTCCTACGCTAACCCCAGATATACCTGTTTTAGTACAAGCCCCTCAATTTTTAAGCCTTGGGTAGTAATTTTCCTATGTTGACACCGCACATTTTACGGGCATGGAAGATTGTTCAGCGGTTATAGGTCCGATCAACATGATCAATAGGTCATCTTATAGCAAATTTTGTGTACTACAAGTTGATATCCTCAGCCTAGCTAAACTCCTACGCTATGGGTAGGTATACCTGTTTTTAGTAAACCCTATGCTAATTTTCCTACACCACATGAAAGATTTCTTAGCCGTTACTGGGTAGATTTAGGTGATCAATAGATCATCTTGTAGCCTAGCATGTGTACTACAAGATGATCTCCTCAGCTAAGCTCAATTCCTACGCTAAGACCAGATATGACAAGTTTAGTACAACACACTCCAATTACTAGAGTGGCTAGAAATTTCTATTGACTTGTTGGTAATTTTATCTACTAAGCATTCTTGAGTCCTAGCCCCGCACCCATTGGTCTTATTTCAAGTAATGTGTGTGTGTGTGCGTGTGTATATTTTTAGTTTTCAGGTTATTCATTGACTTATATATTCTCATCATTTTTTCTGTTTAGTTTTCTATTTTCAGGTTATTCAATACTTATTTATTATCTTTTTTATCATTCAACACGTTTTTCATAAATTTTTTTATTCAACATTACATGTACATTGCATTCATAGGTCATTCAACAAGTACTAACAGTAGGCAATTCATACATAAAGTATTTAGCTAGGTTAGTATTATTTACTTTTATAGATTTTACAATCATTGCGGTACATACTATACAACAGAGAACAAGCATAGCAAGCCACATAAACATTAGAGCATAGAATTTCCAAAAATAATGATTAAGTGGTAGTAAACATGGTATGCTTCGTTTATTTACATTACCAATAGAATAGTATTTTGTAGTGCAAGTAACTTTTGTAGCAAATACGGATAAATTATATTGTTTTCTCATTATAATAGGTTCTAGAGCATAACCAATAAGCACCATATTAGTTACAATGGCAAACATTATAATAGCTCGACAAATACAGAATCTAAGCACCAAATTTCTGTGGTTTCGTAAGTTTCTTCGGTAGTGTCTCCAGATAGCTTGTCCGATCAGAATTGAACCAAATTGTAGTAGTAGTATCCACCCCAAGTAGGGGTAAATGTAAACAAAATCATTGTAGTCATTGTATAGCCGGGTAATAGGTTTCGCGTTAAAGTAACACTCATTTTCAATATATTTCACTTCCGCGGCCTGAGCGTGCTCTACAGGTACCTGACAAGCAATGGAGGTACCCACGCTTTGACTCGTTATAAAAATAGTAGTGGCTAGCGTAAGAATGATCAGAGTAGCTTCCACTAGTTTGTCGAACGCATCAACACCTTCACTGATAGGTCGAACAAAAGTGTTAATGGTACTCACTAGACTCTGTGTGGTCAGCATCTTTAGTTTTTAAATAGACACTCTGGGAAATTCCACTCTCTTAATATGTGGCTCCCGGAAAATTTTAAAATTCGAATGTGCCTGTGATTACAAACAGTATTGGAATCAATGACGGATTTCAGAGAGGTAAGAGCTTCTTTAAATGTCACAAAAGTCTCCGTTGATTGGGTCGTTTCAAGTATGTTCCACGTATAGCACGTTCGCGTATCGTTGGTCAATAGTTGGTAAAGTTCCGTTTGACCAGTAATCTTGAGCGCATTTTTCAATGTAGTTAGGGCTTCAGGTCCACGTCTGATGATGATGCGTATTAGGTCAAAGTTTGCTTCGAAGGGTACTTTCAAGGCTTCGTCAATACCACAGTACACCAAGAGTGTTGGATGTAGTTTTAGTTCATTGCAGAATAGACTCGAGTTTTCAATTAGCTGATTCATTGTATCTAAAATCAACAAATTAGCAATAAGTTAATATACATTCTTGAAATTTCCATTTATGACAAACTGTACAATCCAGCAAAGTAGAAATAGTAATGTCCCTATGTAGACAAGGATGGTTCACATTTTTCTTCAAATCGGCAATGACCTCAGCAATAGTATTAAATTTTTCAGACACTGAATCAATACTCCATGTGTAGAACATGTCAGGTGCTTGTCCCAGTAGATTTAGTAGATCTAATTGTTCCGTTAATTGCAAGGCTTTTTTAAATGCCTCAAAATCAAATAGTTCTCCGTTTAGAATAAACCTAACCAATGTCTGGTTGGCGTCAAAAGGTTGTTTAGCACGTATCACCTGAGCTTTGTACGGTCGCAGTACTTTCCACTTAACCAAATAGGGTAATACTGGTTCTACATGTAGCTCAGAGAAGAATTTAAACGCGTGTGTTCGCAACGACTGCATCATACAGACTGACGGTATCAGCGAAAATTTACCCTTTATATAGGTTAAATGTTGCTTGGCTTAATGCTTACACTAAAATACATTTATTGTGTGTACCACGTTTCGTCCTTGCCTAAGGGACTCATCAGGTACCGAGTTTAATCAAGTCTTAATTAAACTCTTGGCTAGTACGACGTGGTATTGTGTGTGTGTGTGTGTGTGTGTGTGTGTGTGTGTGTGTGTGTGTGTGTGTGTGTGTTTTTATTTTATTTTTTTATTTTTTTTATTTATTTTTTTATTATTTATTTT
Organism: Trissonchulus sp. WLG1_4; assembly: GCA_030248245.1. Taxonomy (NCBI): domain Eukaryota; kingdom Metazoa; phylum Nematoda; class Enoplea; order Enoplida; family Ironidae; genus Trissonchulus; species Trissonchulus sp. WLG1_4. The sequence continues at coordinate 15,951 of JASANF010005217.1, forward strand.
AATTTTTTTTCATGCATTTATTTTCCATAAATTATTTTAAATTTTTATATATTTTACATTTTTTTATTCATGCATTTATTTTTCAAGATTTATTATTTTTTTTAATTTTGTGTGTGTTGTGTGTGTTGTGTGTGTGGGTGTGTTGTGTGTGTGGGTGTGTTGTGTGTGTGTGTGTTTTTTTTTTTTAATGCATTGGTACGTACTGGGGGGACACCGTCTATTAATGGCGGTAGTAGTCGGGGAAGGCAGTTACGACAAAAATGCCGTACTCCCTCACCTCAACCACCACTCGCATGAAGTGGGTGGGTTCGCATTCAAACCCAAGAACCCCAACCACTTCATGATGGCGGTAGAAAATCCGCCACCGGCTACCCCCCTCCCACTCACGGGACAAGTGTTGGAAAAGGGCCTTTTGGGAAATTATTTTGAAAACCTGGTCCCGTCGCAGAGTAAATGTACTCTTGCGATGGACATTTTTGGAATCCTCTAGGAAATGGGTCTCAATGTGTGACATGTTAAAATGCACTTGCGGCATGTCAGTGGTGTTCATTTTGTCAGACTGGTATAACTTTTGGTTAAATTTTAAAAAACCCCAGCGAAATCTGGGTTTCGCTAGGGTACATAAACTGATACAATCTACATAAGTACCCATCATATATCACCCATTGGCGTGGGTCCTCATCCCCGATAACATCTCTAGTACTAATACAATTAATTAAACTTACATCCATAGGTTCTTCCATTTTTAGGAATCTGTCATAGAACGAATCCAATTTTTTCTTAAGTTTCTGCCATTCTTCATCATCATATTCCACTGGAACAATCTTCATTTCACCGGTCCGGGGGGCATAAATTACGAGATGGGCCATATTTAATTTAGTAATTGCAAGCTGACCCAAAATTTGTTTATAGTAAGCATGAGATTTTTTCAGTTCCAATGAATTGTCGGTTAATCGTCGACAATAAAACCGCGACCCTCTATCCTCCATTATTTTGTCAATATGTCTTGCATGACATTCTTTATCAAATAGACATTTCACCTCCAATATCCAAGTAGCTCCGGTACCGAGGTCAGTAACTAGACCATCAGGGGAAGTTCCGAGGTGTTTTGCCCAGACTGGCACACAAATACCAATAGGTGTAATTGTAACATTCATATTGTAGTCTGTTTTTAATTTTTCTACATACGCAGTCTTGGCATTTTCCTCCTCAAAAATTCCCACCTGACAAGCCACCGGTGTAGCACAAGAGGAGGGTTGTTTTTGAATATCATTAGCGATTTTCTGTTGAACACTATCTGTCCTGGCTGTTGCAATACGACCAAAATATGATGAAGTTACACGACCACGGCGGTATAACCACCATTCAGGACAATCTCGCTGATGGCGAGTCTCACTGGCAATTTTACGCAACATGCTTGGACGACGGAACGATACAGACTGACGGATCAACTGAATCCTATCCTACTTAAATACTAAATCCTAAGCCTAAGCCAAAGGACACACACACAAGTAGATTTTTTTTTTTTCATTTATTAATAGTCACACAATACAAAGTATAGTAGCAAGGCATACAATATAAGCTAAGCCAAAGGACACACACAAGTAGATTATTTTTTTTCATTTATTAATATAGTCACACAATAGTATAGTAGCAAGGCATACAATAATTATGCAAAGTATAGGAGCATACAATAGGATAATACTATAGGTGCATACAATAGGAGCATACAATAGGATAATACTATAGGTGCATACAATATTAGAATACAATAGGTGCATACAATAGGGCACATACAGTATATAGTAGGAGAATACAATAGGTGCAAATGATTGTCTACAGGTCTCCATTGGCTAATTGTTCACGCAATTGCATTAGCAAGTTGCCCATAATGTTCAGTCCAAGCCAAGTTTCTTCATTTTCCGCCAGTTTGTCGTTGATGTCCCGACCGATGCCAAATAGGGTGTCATACTGGGAAGCTTCGGCGATGATGGCGTCCTTGGTCCCCAGCAGACACTCCCGGGCAGTTTGATTCTGCTCAAATTTGGCGCGAATACCAATCTTCATGATGGACTCGGCCACTCGTTTCCATTCTTCCTTGTTGTAGTTTCGAATCTCCTTGGCAAAGAGTTTTGCCTTGCGTGGTGAGTGCGTTGCCATGATTCGGCTGTAGGCCTCACAGTCATTAAAGTACTTGGCCTTTTCGCTCTGATAAAATTGTTCTGAATTGAGGTAACGCATGCCCTTATAAATGAATGGGGCAGAATGAAAGTTACTGAGCGGGGAATAGCCAGAGTGAAATAGAAACAGATCCGGCTTCCCTTCACGCACGACCACTCGGTGACAATCCATTTTTGCAACTGACGAAAATTCGAAAATTTCGGCTTTATATAGACTTTGGATTGCTTGGCTTATTGGCAATGCAAAAATATATTGACCGTACAAACATATTATTATACATAACTTGTTGGCTCAATGAGTGCGAAAATTAGTCATTGCCTGTGATGACTGGCTTATATGCAACAAAAATATATTGACCATTCAAATAAATTATTATTATACACAACTTGTTGGCTTAATGAGCGCGAAAATTAATTTTTGCAATGTTGACTGGCAACTATTGCGCAATCAAAGGTATCAACTACTGTTGTGTGCGTTGACTGGCTTACAGGCAATGACTTGCATTGATTGCGCAATAATTACGTCATCAACACAGGCAATGACAGACATAGTATATTATTTACCAATGATAATTAATATGCATAGTTACAAGTTCACCGTCAAGTATTTTTTCAATATTAAAAAGTCCAAGTTTTTCAACAATAGTTGCCCCATTTAGACAAGTGGGTATAAAGAATATACGTTTTTCATCTCCAACCATTAGACATAGCTGGGCGGGGTAAGGTCTAAGGGGTTTATTGTGACATATATCGTAGAATACATCCATTAGATACTTTATGTGGTTGCCAATAGTTTTTATGTCTGTGGGGGTTAGTAGACATATTTTTGATCGTAAATGTGTGGAATTTATGTCTTCATTGATTATTCTATACGTTTTTGTAATATTTGGATAAGTTTTACACACAAAAGGTTTTGGTACAGTCATGACAGTGGTAACAACAATACACATAATACAAAAACAAGTCATTATTGCTACAAGCGGGGTGTAAGCCATGGTTTGCGCTGATTGGTTGGCCATCGTTGAACCCATCCAGTTGCTGGTTTTCTCTTAATGGTTTTGCGACCAATGGCAGCTTTGGGTACACCCAACTTGTGCAAAAGTTCCAAAAATTTTGGGGCATCAATTGGTCGGGCTAAATTTATGTGATCTGGTGATACAAAGTATTTCACAAGATCAAGTAAATGTGAACCCTTTTCG
>JASANF010005219.1:0-35608 GCA_030248245.1 Trissonchulus sp. WLG1_4
TTGGAGTCGATCTGCCTAATTCAGTTATTCTAATTTATGAATAGACATAATATCTAATGTAACAGCGTGACACCGGTTTTTTTCTGTTTTTTTTTTATATTAGTACCGTAAAAAATAGCTTGGTGATATCTAGATTGCCATTGCTTTTATCGTGGGTGAGTTTCGAAGGTAACTTTGTCAGCCGGTTTTGTAGGGGCGGGTTTTCGAACAAAAGTAAGAATCTGATTGGTCAACTGCCGTCAACACTGCATTTTGATTGGTTGGATTCTAATTTCTTATTTCTCTCGTGGGACCAAAAGGATTTTGGTTGTTGTTAAAATATAATGGCTACCTCATTGATTTTTTGGCGAGTTTTGTGAACACTTATTGAACACAAATTACAGTTTATATATCTATCTAGTATGATTCAAGGTAGTCAGATAAAAGCTACAAAGTTGATTAATATCAACAAGTACCTACATAATATGAGTCTTATTATGTAATGTACTCTTCTTGTTAATATGAATTTACACTATCTGTTCAACTGGAAAAAATAGAAAATCCTGGCGACGCCGATATTTTTGTCATGTGAAATAACGGTTGTACCTGTAAATACGAATCGACCATCAAACTGAAATCGTCTTAAGTCTGACAAAAAATAGTTGCACTACTTATGATTTCTACCACTATTTGCTGTACCTACTCTCTGTTTTGGTAGTCTTGATAGTCAAAATCTATTCCTTTCGTAAATTACATGTTTAGTGTTCTCAAGTGGTGGAACTATTTTTTGTCAGACTTTAGTTCAACGCCGAGCTATGTTCTGAGTGTCGATTCATACTGACAGCCGCATGTGTATTCGGTCGTCAAAATGACAAAATAATCACGCCACTAATAGTATAATATAAGATCAACTTGTGGCAAGATTATTTTGTAATTTTGCGGATGCACGAGTAAACGGTTGTAAGTATGAACGCCGCCGTTATTTGATTTAGCTGACTTTGTTCACCTACTGACACATTTTTTAACCTCAACTCAACCTTCTGCAACTACCTGTCTTCTTTAACCATACTTTTACCAAAGTTTTACCCTTACGTATGGCCGATTCATACTTGCAACTGTGTGTCCGTTCAGGCGGTAGTCACGCAAAAAATAGTGATAGTAACAAAATGGAATGTTAAAGATGAGCAAGTCCTTTGATGCTGATGTATGTAATTTTGCCAGCTGAACAGACTTACGGCCGATTGCACCAACTTGTTCTCGAGCTATTCTTATTCTCGAGCTATTCCAGAACAGTTATTCTCGAGGTCTTATTCTCTTACTTTTTCACTGCACCATGAGAGAATAGCTCGAGAATAGCTGGAGAATAACTTATTCTTGAACTATCCAATTAAATTGCGGCTGTTTTATTTTTGTCCAATCAAAACCTCGCCGACAGCCAATTAAACTCTAGAATAAGCCTAAATAGGCCTCGCCTACAAACTGATTGCGGAAGCAGATTCGTTTCTCGTCCGCTCACCGAAACCGCGTCGACTTGACGGAAGTCAGTAACCTGATTAGGCACGAAACCCAAAAGCGAGTATTTTCAACCTTTTTTATTTTACTGTTTTCACACTAAATAAATAATGCAGAAGCAAAATAAGCTTAAATATGTTGAAAATTTGTAATATGGAAATATTTTAGCTATTCCTGTTCTATATCAGGAATACCTTGAACATTGTAAAAGAATAGTTGGAGAATAAGCTATTCTCGAACTTTGGTTAGTGCAATAATGTTTGCTATTCCTGAGCTATTCCTTAAGTTCGAGAATAACTATTCTCGAGCTTAAATGTTAGTGCAATGAAAAATTAATTTATGCTCGAGCTATTTCTATTCTCGAGCTATTCTGTTTTGGTGAAATCCAGTGTTACACGGCTGTACGTATGAATCGAGCCTTGTCAGTGAGTACGGAGGGATTGCCTTACTTGCCATGTGTAGTTTTCAGAATACAGCCCCAATACCGATTTCATATTTCAAGTTTTGATAACAAAAGCATTTAAGGTGGTAGTTACGTTTTCGACAGTTATTATAACTTGCTATAACTTTTGATTGACTCAATGAATTTACTAGCTGTCTTGTGCTCTTTAAAGAACTTGACTAAAACTACACTTATGCACATTATTTAGCTTAAATCTGTAACAAGCTTGTCAGCAGACCCTGTTAAAGTAGTCGAATTTCGTGAATTTTTGCATTTTTCGTGTTTTGCTTGTAAAACTGACAGTTTAATCCTAACTAATTTTATTATTTGCACCAACATAGACAATAACATGGTGCATTTTAATGCTACGTTTGGTGCATTTATATGATGCAGAAAAGAAGTTACGGACCTTCAAATTTGGATTTTTTCGAATTTTGGAAAATATACACATTTTTGAATATAATTATTTCTCGCAATACGCTGAATTAAAACAAATAAAAAAATTGACACATCAGAAATTGTCTAAAAAACATGTAAAATAACGCATGAACAGATTGCAACATTGAGACTTGGGATTTAGTCCACGGAATTACTTTTGTACAGAATTCTGCAAGTGAATTTAATGTAAAGCAAAATTTAAGCTATAAAAATTTTTGAAATTATAGCTTAAGATAGACCCATGTGTGTGCCAATTTATCCTAAAGTTTGAACAAAATCCTTTCAGTAGTTGTCAAGCTTTGCGGACTTTTGTGTAATGTACTATAGTTCAAAAAGTAATGTAGCATAAATGTGACGTAATCTCAAAAAGCGAAAGGCGGAAGGATAAGCTTTTGCATCTAAATTGAAAGTTTTTGACATGGCCGTGTGTCATTTTCTGCTTTTTTCAATAAACGGCCGTTTTGACTAGCTACGACTTTGGCTTAGCTAAACATGAAATTTTCAAAAAATTGTCGTAACTGGCTGAAAAATATTTTCTGCGAAAATTAAAAATGATTTTTTTCAAGCTATTTTAGCAAGCATTTATCCCAAAATAGTCTATAGTTTTCTAAAATAATATGCGTAGTATTATTATTGATTGAAAATTAATCGTAGGTTGTCAAGTTTTACTCCTGAAAAACTGTCGAAAACGCTACTACCACCTTAAATGACAAAACAATGGTAAAATGAAAATCACCTTACTTTTATAGGTATGTATTAATTTAGTGTAAGATTATCTAACCGGAAATAAAAATACATAAAAAATAATAGTTTTCACTAGATAAATAATTCTTTTTTGACCCAATGAAAAATACTCCATTAGTAATGTTTGAAATTTTTGTGAAAAATAAGGGTTCATACAGCATCTAAGATCACCTCTGAAATTTCTTGCATTTGAAGACAAGGGGTTATCCCCCTCTTTCCCTAGAAAATACGAATAGTAGGTATTTATACTGTTTATGTATGTATTTTAAAGTTTTAGGTTCCAATATTTTTATTTTCATTTTTATATTTTTATAATTTTTCTAATCGTAAAAATGTGCTCAGACTAAGATGCTGGAAAGTGGAATGTCAGGTTGGACGAATATATATGCCGTTTTCGATCAAAAAAAGTGCCATAATTCGACGCCGGCTAGTCTAATAATGGTGTGAGTTTACTGCCAATGGATGAACGAATGTTGCTAATATATCCGCAATATTTGCTGGAATAATTCATCATAATATTCGACAAGAAGAAGAATGATATCAAGAAGATTGAAATATTATTTACCAAAGTAATATCTTCCAGGTTGCTTGTGTACCAGGTACTGTGCTTTTTTGTCATTGTGGCTTTACACATGTATGTATGAGGGTGGCATGTGGGGCCACCCCAGAATTGAGGATCTGGTGGGTGGGGATCTTTGAAATTCGGATAATAACGAGGAAAAATGGCATTTTTTTGATTATTTTACAAATTATTGCGAGTTACGGGGTATATATTTTCATTTTTGTGGATCTGGCGGTTTTCTCAAAATATGGGCAGGGTGGCCCCTCCAACATTTGACCCTGTTACATGTATGTTTCGTAGACCACTGTGTCGAAGTTTTATCGTACTAAAATAAAGTCTAAATCTTGGTTCATGCTTGTCCTTAAAGGTATCCGTTTGTCCGTAAGCAAAATTTGTGATCAGTGGCTAGGGTGGATGATATTGGGGCGGGTGGCGGGGAGAAAAAATTTTTCAACAGCATAAATTTAAAAAAATTGTTCGGATGGTTTCATTATTTCAACAGCAAAGAGGAGGGGTGGGTTACAGCTTTACTTAAGAACAATCTCGGGTGGGAGGCTGCACCGCCCCTGGTTCCATTTTTCTACTGACTGATGTATGTACATATATAAACTTACTTTTTTGTGGACTGGAACCAATAGTGTTTGTGACCGGCCGCGTAAGCCGCTGGCCGGCGAAGAATCTCGGCCGGCTGGTCTTGTAGAAATTTTTTGGAAAAAAAAACAAATTCATCCAAAGCCAGAGTGTCATTTCGGCTCAACTTATAGCGTGCCGAACTGTTATGCCGGCCTAATTTGGTCAATCGGTCGATTGCGGCAAGCCTGCCGGTTTTTTTGACCGGCTGTCTGGCCGATTTGAACCGGCAGGGCAGCCAGCCCGCTGAAAATTTCGACCGGTCACAAACATATGTAACAGCACCAAAATTTTGGGTACCCCTCCCCCCCTTGGTGGGACCCCCCTCCCCTGCGTCAGCTCATTTTTGACCCCTCTCTCAAAAATGACGCAATTTTTACCTTTTTTGACCAAAAAACACCGATTTTGACTATTTTTGGCGAAAATTTTTGTAAAAATCGCTTAAATTTCACAATAAAATGCCGATTTTTTCAAGTTTTGGCCAAAATTTTACTCCAGCCGGGACCCTCCCCCCTGTTTTTTCCCTGGCGGGACCCCCCTCCCTCCCCCGGGACCGAATTTTGGGGGGGTCTTCCCCCCCATCCCCTCCCCAACTACATGTATGGACTCACAAACACTAGGACCGAAACGAAGTTTGTAGCAAAAATTGCGGCAAAGCTTGAAAATCTGACTGACTTTTGAGCATGTCACTGTGTCTGTTTCTTTAAGGACAAGTATGAACCGGGCTTTAAGGTGTCACCATCAACGAAAAGCTAATGCATGCTGTAAGGTGTGAAAATAGTCAAAAACATGTTCTGCTCTGCTTAGTGAAAGGTTATTCTGTGACGGTAACGGTAGACGTTAGATGTCGATACCTATTCCACAGAAAAATGTTTTGAAATTAAGATCAGAGTTTTAGTTTCAGTCTAGGTATTCGATCATACGAAACATAAAGATTGTTCAAGTGCAGAAGCCTCTCTGCTTGTTAGGGAGTGAAAAATTTGACGTTTTAAACTACCTTGAAATTTTCAGTTTTTGTGAGATTTTGAACTTTTCAGAATGGTGTTTTCTGCCTCTATGAGTTGCGAAGAGCCTCCTAGAAACAAATTTTCGGGTTTTCGATGACTACTAAAGAAATTTTTTAATTGGTAGAAAATAATTTAAGTTTTATAAAAATTTACAAAAAGTTTTAAATTGTATATTTTTGAAAGCTAAGGGGTACCAAAATTAGTTTACTCAAGCCCGAATTCTGAGCTGGGAGAGATACCGGTGAACAATCAAATTTTGAAAGTTTGTTATAGTTGAGCGGAAATTTGAACTAGTTCACTTAGAAGTTCGATGCAGGAAAAATTAAGAAAGGCTTCGGATAAAGAAATAAGAGATAAGGATTCAGCCAATCTGATTGGTCCATTCGCACCAGAGAAACAAGAAATAAGGATTCAGCCAATCTGATTGGTCTGTTCCCAGCAGAGAAATAAGAAATAAGGATTCAGCCAATCTGATTGGTCCGTTCCCACCAGAGAAATAAGAAATAAGGATTCAGCCAGTCTGATTGGTCCGTTCCCACCAGAGAAATAAGAAATAAGGATTCAGCCAATCTGATTGGTCCGTTCCCACCAGAGAAATAAGAAATAAGGATTCAGCCAATCTGATTGGTCCGTTCCCACCAGAGAAATAAGAAATAAGGATTCAGCCAATCTGATTGGTCCGTTCCCACCAGAGAAAAAAGAAATCAGCCAATCTGATTGGTCCGTTCCCACCAGAGAAATAAGAAATAAGGATTCAGCCAATCTGATTGGTCCGTTCCCACCAGAGAAGTAAGAAATAAGGATTCAGCCAATCTGATTGGTCCGTTCCCACCAGAGAAATAAGAAATAAGGATTCAGCCAATCTGATTGGTCCGTTCCCACCAGAGAAATAAGAAATCAGCCAATCTGATTGGTCCGTTCCCAGCAGAGAAATAAGAAATTAGGATTCAGCCAATCTGATTGGTCCGTTCCCACCAGAGAAATAAGAAATAAGGATTCAGCCAATCTGATTGGTCCGTTCCCACCAGAGAAATAAGAAATCAGCCAATCTGATTGGTCCGTTCCCACCAGAGAAATAAGAAATAAGGATTCAGCCAATCTGATTGGTCCGTTCCCACCGGAGAAATAAGAAATAAGGATTCAGCCAATCTGATTGGTCCGTTCCCACCAGAGAAATAAGAAATAAGGATTCAGCCAACCTGATTGGTCCGTTCCCACCAGAGAAATAAGAAATAAGGATTCAGCCAATCTGATTGGTCCGTTCCCACCAGAGAAATAAGAAATAAGGATTCAACCAATCTGATTGGTCCGTTCCCACCAGAGAAGTAAGAAATAAGGATTCAGCCAATCTGATTGGTCCGTTCCCACCAGAGAAGTAAGAAATAAGGATTCAGCCAATCTGATTGGTCCGTTCCCACCAGAGAAATAAGAAATAAGGATTCAGCCAACCTGATTGGTCCGTTCCCACCAGAGAAATAAGAAATAAGGATTCAGCCAATCTGATTGGTCCGTTCCCACCAGAGAAGTAAGAAATAAGGATTCAGCCAATCTGATTGGTCCGTTCCCACCAGAGAAATAAGAAATAAGGATTCAGCCAATCTGATTGGTCCGTTCCCACCAGAGAAATAAGAAATCAGCCAATCTGATTGGTCCGTTCCCACCAGAGAAATAAGAAATAAGGATTCAGCCAATCTGATTGGTCCGTTCCCACCAGAGAAATAAGAAATAAGGATTCAGCCAATCTGATTGGTCCGTTCCCACCAGAGAAATAAGAAATAAGGATTCAGCCAATCTGATTGGTCCGTTCCCACCAGAGAAATAAGAAATCAGCCAATCTGATTGATCCGTTCCCACCAGAGAAATAAGAAATAAGGATTCAGCCAATCTGATTGGTCCGTTCCCACCGGAGAAATAAGAAATAAGGATTCAGCCAATCTGATTGGTCCGTTCCCACCAGAGAAATGAGGAGTGTTTTAGGGAGCGTAGTGGAAATCAGCGGGATTATTTTTACCACGGACAAAAATTAATTTGTTGTCAACATAATAGTCACAGTTGCCACCATTGCCCACAGGTTTGTTTGTCCATTTTTCATATCATCTATGAAAATCTGAGATCGAACCAGCATTTTGATTGGATCACCAGATCATCTGATGTCTACTAAACTGAAATGATTACTACAACACAGAGTTGTGTGCCTGAAGTTTAGAAGTTATTGTCTTTTCTGCAGTGAATTGTTGTCGTTTTTTGGCTCATTAATGAAAAGTCATCGAAAACGTGCAATTATTGCTAAATTTGGTAAGTGTGGTCGGTAAGACTTGTCCAGGGGCAGGGTAGGTACTTATAAAAATCCAATGCTAATTGTTAAACTTGTAGAAAAAAGTAAAGGTAACAACTGAACAGAAAAATAGCCATCGATTTTGAGAAATTTAAAAAGTTGAGCCGGAAAACGTTCGTAAGTTATTTCGTTTGTCTCAGCACCACTGAACCTGTGACTAGGGAGTGAAAAAGTTACATTTGTAATAGATTCTTAGGAGCCTTTCATGAATTAGTATTAACTGGATTTGATTGATTTTATAACTGGACATAGGATTAACTTAAATTTATATTTTTGCAAGCAAATGCAGATGAGACGGTTTAGTCGTTCTGCAAAGTTTCATAAACTTTCATCTGTATTCTGTTGTTACTGAAGTTGATCTAGTTAATCTAGTCAATCTATAGTCCAGTTAATGCATATATATATATATATATATATATATATACATATATATATATATATGATATATATATATATATATATATATATAGGGGTTGGCAAGTCTCGGCTTGTGCCAAGGCCGAGACCTAGACCGCACCAAAAAAAAAAAAACAAGACCGAGACCGAGACCGAGGACCAGGCAACCGAGACCACCGAAACGAGACCTACGAGACCGAGACCAGCCTTTGGGGGACCTTTTTCATATATCAAGTTTCAATGGTGTTAAAAATTTGAGATAACTTTGAAACGTGGAAAAATTTAAGTTACAAAAAAGTGACCATTAGGTTAGGTTGTGTTGTATGAGTGTATTTTGACTTGCAAAGTTACGAAAAAGAGAGACTTAAGGCATTGTTAAGCGACCGGGAATGCAATGAAGAAGTAGGTGATTGACGGTGGCAATACATAGGATTTTTTCCCGCTATTCTGTCAACTTTTGTTATTTTGAAAAGTTCCGCAAACACTGTCTTTCGCATGCCACAGGAAAAAAAAAAAAAAAAAAAAAAAAAAAAAAAAAAAAATAAAAAAAACAAAAAAAAAACAAAAAAAAAAAACAAAACAAAAGTTAATCCTTATTTCAGTTTATTTACATCTGGTGGGATCGGGATCCAATCAGATTGGCTGATTCCTTATTTCTTATTTCTCATAGATGATAGGAAAAACGGACAAACAAACTGGGCAGATGGTGGCAACTGTGAATCTATTATGTTGACAACAATGTATTTTTCTCTCGTGGGAACAGACCAATCCCGCAGATTTCCACTAGGCATCAATCCCTAAAACATTTCTTATTTCTCTGGGTGGGAACTGACCAATCAGATTGGCTGAATCCCCAAAACTTATTTCTTATTTCTCTGGTGGGAACAGACCAATCAGATTGGCTGAATCCTTATTTCTTATTCAAACCCAACCCGTTTGTCTCTGGTTGGAACGGACCAATCAGATTGGCTGAATCCTTATTTCTTATTTCTCTGGTGGGAACGGACCAATCCGCCCCCCCCCCAGATTGGCTGAATCCTTATTTTCTTATTTCTCTGGTGGGAACGGACCAATCAGATTGGCTGAATCCTTATTGTTTTCTTGTAACTTTTTCTTATTTCTCTGGTTACATTGGAACGGACCAATCAGATTGGCTGAATCCTTATTTCTTATTTTCTCTGGTGGGAACGGACCAATCAGAATTGGCTGATTTCTTATTTCTCTGGTGGGAACGGACCAATCAGATTGGCTGAATCCTTATTTCTTATTTCTCTGGTGGGAACGGACCAATCAGATTGGCTGAATACTTATTTCTTATTTCTCTGGTGGGAACGGACCAATCAGATTGGCTGAATCCTTATTTCTTATTTCTCTGGTGGGAACGGACCAATCAGATTGGCTGAATCCTTATTTCTTATTTCTCTGGTGGGAACGGACCAATCAGATTGGCTGAATCCTTATTTCTTATTTCTCTGGTGGGAACGGACCAATCAGATTGGCTGAATACTTATTTCTTACTTTCTCTGGTGGGAACGGACCAATCAGATTGGCTGAATCCTTATTTCTTATTTCTCTGGTGGGAACGGACCAATCAGATTGGCTGAATCCTTATTTCTTATTTCTCTGGTGGGAACGGACCAATCAGATTGGCTGAATCCTTATTTCTTATTTCTCTGGTGGGAACGGACCAATCAGATTGGCTGAATCCTTATTTCTTATTTCTCTGGTGGGAACGGACCAATCAGATTGGCTGAATCCTTATTTCTTATTTCTCTGGTGGGAACGGACCAATCAGATTGGCTGATTTCTTATTTCTCTGGTGGGAACGGACCAATCAGATTGGCTGAATCCTTATTTCTTATTTCTCTGGTGGGAACGGACCAATCAGATTGGCTGAATCCTTATTTCTTATTTCTCTGCTGGGAACGGACCAATCAGATTGGCTGATTTCTTATTTCTCTGGTGGGAACGGACCAATCAGATTGGCTGAATCCTTATTTCTTATTTCTCTGGTGGGAACGGACCAATCAGATTGGCTGAATCCTTATTTCTTATTTCTCTGGTGGGAACGGACCAATCAGATTGGCTGAATCCTTATTTCTTATTTCTCTGGTGGGAACGGACCAATCAGATTGGCTGATTTCTTTTTCTCTGGTGGGAACGGACCAATCAGATTGGCTGAATCCTTATTTCTTATTTCTCTGGTGGGAACGGACCAATCAGATTGGCTGAATCCTTATTTCTTATTTCTCTGGTGGGAACGGACCAATCAGATTGGCTGAATCCTTATTTCTTATTTCTCTGGTGGGAACGGACCAATCAGACTGGCTGAATCCTTATTTCTTATTTCTCTGGTGGGAACGGACCAATCAGATTGGCTGAATCCTTATTTCTTATTTCTCTGCTGGGAACAGACCAATCAGATTGGCTGAATCCTTATTTCTTGTTTCTCTGGTGCGAATGGACCAATCAGATTGGCTGAATCCTTATCTCTTATTTCTTTATCCGAAGCCTTTCTTAATTTTTCCTGCATCGAACTTCTAAGTGAACTAGTTCAAATTTCCGCTCAACTATAACAAACTTTCAAAATTTGATTGTTCACCGGTATCTCTCCCAGCTCAGAATTCGGGCTTGAGTAAACTAATTTTGGTACCCCTTAGCTTTCAAAAATATACAATTTAAAACTTTTTGTAAATTTTTATAAAACTTAAATTATTTTCTACCAATTAAAAAATTTCTTTAGTAGTCATCGAAAACCCGAAAATTTGTTTCTAGGAGGCTCTTCGCAACTCATAGAGGCAGAAAACACCATTCTGAAAAGTTCAAAATCTCACAAAAACTGAAAATTTCAAGGTAGTTTAAAACGTCAAATTTTTCACTCCCTAACAAGCAGAGAGGCTTCTGCACTTGAACAATCTTTATGTTTCGTATGATCGAATACCTAGACTGAAACTAAAACTCTGATCTTAATTTCAAAACATTTTTCTGTGGAATAGGTATCGACATCTAACGTCTACCGTTACCGTCACAGAATAACCTTTCACTAAGCAGAGCAGAACATGTTTTTGACTATTTTCACACCTTACAGCATGCATTAGCTTTTCGTTGATGGTGACACCTTAAAGCCCGGTTCATACTTGTCCTTAAAGAAACAGACACAGTGACATGCTCAAAAGTCAGTCAGATTTTCAAGCTTTGCCGCAATTTTTGCTACAAACTTCGTTTCGGTCCTAGTGTTTGTGAGTCCATACATGTAGTTGGGGAGGGGATGGGGGGAAGACCCCCCCAAAATTCGGTCCCGGGGGAGGGAGGGGGGTCCCGCCAGGGAAAAAACAGGGGGGAGGGTCCCGGCTGGAGTAAAATTTTGGCCAAAACTTGAAAAAATCGGCATTTTATTGTGAAATTTAAGCGATTTTTACAAAAATTTTCGCCAAAAATAGTCAAAATCGGTGTTTTTTGGTCAAAAAAGGTAAAAATTGCGTCATTTTTGAGAGAGGGGTCAAAAATGAGCTGACGCAGCGGAGGGGGGTCCCACCAAGGGGGGAGGGGTACCCAAAATTTTGGTGCTGTTACATATGTTTGTGACCGGTCGAAATTTTCAGCGGGCTGGCTGCCCTGCCGGTTCAAATCGGCCAGACAGCCGGTCAAAAAAACCGGCAGGCTTGCCGCAATCGACCGATTGACCAAATTAGGCCGGCATAACAGTTCGGCACGCTATAAGTTGAGCCGAAATGACACTCTGGCTTTGGATGAATTTGTTTTTTTTTCCAAAAAATTTCTACAAGACCAGCCGGCCGAGATTCTTCGCCGGCCAGCGGCTTACGCGGCCGGTCACAAACACTATTGGTTCCAGTCCACAAAAAAGTAAGTTTATATATGTACATACATCAGTCAGTAGAAAAATGGAACCAGGGGCGGTGCAGCCTCCCACCCGAGATTGTTCTTAAGTAAAGCTGTAACCCACCCCTCCTCTTTGCTGTTGAAATAATGAAACCATCCGAACAATTTTTTTAAATTTATGCTGTTGAAAAATTTTTTCTCCCCGCCACCCGCCCCAATATCATCCACCCTAGCCACTGATCACAAATTTTGCTTACGGACAAACGGATACCTTTAAGGACAAGCATGAACCAAGATTTAGACTTTATTTTAGTACGATAAAACTTCGACACAGTGGTCTACGAAACATACATGTAACAGGGTCAAATGTTGGAGGGGCCACCCTGCCCATATTTTGAGAAAACCGCCAGATCCACAAAAATGAAAATATATACCCCGTAACTCGCAATAATTTGTAAAATAATCAAAAAAATGCCATTTTTCCTCGTTATTATCCGAATTTCAAAGATCCCCACCCACCAGATCCTCAATTCTGGGGTGGCCCCACATGCCACCCTCATACATACATGTGTAAAGCCACAATGACAAAAAAGCACAGTACCTGGTACACAAGCAACCTGGAAGATATTACTTTGGTAAATAATATTTCAATCTTCTTGATATCATTCTTCTTCTTGTCGAATATTATGATGAATTATTCCAGCAAATATTGCGGATATATTAGCAACATTCGTTCATCCATTGGCAGTAAACTCACACCATTATTAGACTAGCCGGCGTCGAATTATGGCACTTTTTTGATCGAAAACGGCATATATATTCGTCCAACCTGACATTCCACTTTCCAGCATCTTAGTCTGAGCACATTTTTACGATTAGAAAAATTATAAAAATATAAAAATGAAAATAAAAATATTGGAACCTAAAACTTTAAAATACATACATAAACAGTATAAATACCTACTATTCGTATTTTCTAGGGAAAGAGGGGGATAACCCCTTGTCTTCAAATGCAAGAAATTTCAGAGGTGATCTTAGATGCTGTATGAACCCTTATTTTTCACAAAAATTTCAAACATTACTAATGGAGTATTTTTCATTGGGTCAAAAAAGAATTATTTATCTAGTGAAAACTATTATTTTTTATGTATTTTTATTTCCGGTTAGATAATCTTACACTAAATTAATACATACCTATAAAAGTAAGGTGATTTTCATTTTACCATTGTTTTGTCATTTAAGGTGGTAGTAGCGTTTTCGACAGTTTTTCAGGAGTAAAACTTGACAACCTACGATTAATTTTCAATCAATAATAATACTACGCATATTATTTTAGAAAACTATAGACTATTTTGGGATAAATGCTTGCTAAAATAGCTTGAAAAAAATCATTTTTAATTTTCGCAGAAAATATTTTTCAGCCAGTTACGACAATTTTTTGAAAATTTCATGTTTAGCTAAGCCAAAGTCGTAGCTAGTCAAAACGGCCGTTTATTGAAAAAAGCAGAAAATGACACACGGCCATGTCAAAAACTTTCAATTTAGATGCAAAAGCTTATCCTTCCGCCTTTCGCTTTTTGAGATTACGTCACATTTATGCTACATTACTTTTTGAACTATAGTACATTACACAAAAGTCCGCAAAGCTTGACAACTACTGAAAGGATTTTGTTCAAACTTTAGGATAAATTGGCACACACATGGGTCTATCTTAAGCTATAATTTCAAAAATTTTTATAGCTTAAATTTTGCTTTACATTAAATTCACTTGCAGAATTCTGTACAAAAGTAATTCCGTGGACTAAATCCCAAGTCTCAATGTTGCAATCTGTTCATGCGTTATTTTACATGTTTTTTAGACAATTTCTGATGTGTCAATTTTTTTATTTGTTTTAATTCAGCGTATTGCGAGAAATAATTATATTCAAAAATGTGTATATTTTCCAAAATTCGAAAAAATCCAAATTTGAAGGTCCGTAACTTCTTTTCTGCATCATATAAATGCACCAAACGTAGCATTAAAATGCACCATGTTATTGTCTATGTTGGTGCAAATAATAAAATTAGTTAGGATTAAACTGTCAGTTTTACAAGCAAAACACGAAAAATGCAAAAATTCACGAAATTCGACTACTTTAACAGGGTCTGCTGACAAGCTTGTTACAGATTTAAGCTAAATAATGTGCATAAGTGTAGTTTTAGTCAAGTTCTTTAAAGAGCACAAGACAGCTAGTAAATTCATTGAGTCAATCAAAAGTTATAGCAAGTTATAATAACTGTCGAAAACGTAACTACCACCTTAAATGCTTTTGTTATCAAAACTTGAAATATGAAATCGGTATTGGGGCTGTATTCTGAAAACTACACATGGCAAGTAAGGCAATCCCTCCGTACTCACTGACAAGGCTCGATTCATACGTACAGCCGTGTAACACTGGATTTCACCAAAACAGAATAGCTCGAGAATAGAAATAGCTCGAGCATAAATTAATTTTTCATTGCACTAACATTTAAGCTCGAGAATAGTTATTCTCGAACTTAAGGAATAGCTCAGGAATAGCAAACATTATTGCACTAACCAAAGTTCGAGAATAGCTTATTCTCCAACTATTCTTTTACAATGTTCAAGGTATTCCTGATATAGAACAGGAATAGCTAAAATATTTCCATATTACAAATTTTCAACATATTTAAGCTTATTTTGCTTCTGCATTATTTATTTAGTGTGAAAACAGTAAAATAAAAAAGGTTGAAAATACTCGCTTTTGGGTTTCGTGCCTAATCAGGTTACTGACTTCCGTCAAGTCGACGCGGTTTCGGTGAGCGGACGAGAAACGAATCTGCTTCCGCAATCAGTTTGTAGGCGAGGCCTATTTAGGCTTATTCTAGAGTTTAATTGGCTGTCGGCGAGGTTTTGATTGGACAAAAATAAAACAGCCGCAATTTAATTGGATAGTTCAAGAATAAGTTATTCTCCAGCTATTCTCGAGCTATTCTCTCATGGTGCAGTGAAAAAGTAAGAGAATAAGACCTCGAGAATAACTGTTCTGGAATAGCTCGAGAATAAGAATAGCTCGAGAACAAGTTGGTGCAATCGGCCGTAAGTCTGTTCAGCTGGCAAAATTACATACATCAGCATCAAAGGACTTGCTCATCTTTAACATTCCATTTTGTTACTATCACTATTTTTTGCGTGACTACCGCCTGAACGGACACACAGTTGCAAGTATGAATCGGCCATACGTAAGGGTAAAACTTTGGTAAAAGTATGGTTAAAGAAGACAGGTAGTTGCAGAAGGTTGAGTTGAGGTTAAAAAATGTGTCAGTAGGTGAACAAAGTCAGCTAAATCAAATAACGGCGGCGTTCATACTTACAACCGTTTACTCGTGCATCCGCAAAATTACAAAATAATCTTGCCACAAGTTGATCTTATATTATACTATTAGTGGCGTGATTATTTTGTCATTTTGACGACCGAATACACATGCGGCTGTCAGTATGAATCGACACTCAGAACATAGCTCGGCGTTGAACTAAAGTCTGACAAAAAATAGTTCCACCACTTGAGAACACTAAACATGTAATTTACGAAAGGAATAGATTTTGACTATCAAGACTACCAAAACAGAGAGTAGGTACAGCAAATAGTGGTAGAAATCATAAGTAGTGCAACTATTTTTTGTCAGACTTAAGACGATTTCAGTTTGATGGTCGATTCGTATTTACAGGTACAACCGTTATTTCACATGACAAAAATATCGGCGTCGCCAGGATTTTCTATTTTTTCCAGTTGAACAGATAGTGTAAATTCATATTAACAAGAAAGAGTACATTACATAATAAGACTCATATTATGTAGGTACTTGTTGATATTAATCAACTTTGTAGCTTTTATCTGACTACCTTGAATCATACTAGATAGATATATAAACTGTAATTTGTGTTCAATAAGTGTTCACAAAACTCGCCAAAAAATCAATGAGGTAGCCATTATATTTTAACAACAACCAAAATCCTTTTGGTCCCACGAGAGAAATAAGAAATTAGAATCCAACCAATCAAAATGCAGTGTTGACGGCAGTTGACCAATCAGATTCTTACTTTTGTTCGAAAACCCGCCCCTACAAAACCGGCTGACAAAGTTACCTTCGAAACTCACCCACGATAAAAGCAATGGCAATCTAGATATCACCAAGCTATTTTTTACGGTACTAATATAAAAAAAAAACAGAAAAAAACCGGTGTCACGCTGTTACATTAGATATTATGTCTATTCATAAATTAGAATAACTGAATTAGGCAGATCGACTCCAATAACTCAAAAGACTAAATAAATTTAAAAAATGTCTAAAACTCAGCAAAACTATATACTTACCTTGTTTTTCGTATCAGCAATAGCAAGCAGAACTTGTAGGCCAGGATTTATAAAAGGTGTTTAACTTTAGACTCAGTCTAACCTTTATATTCAGTCTAACATGCTCTTGTCGACAAAAATGACGTTCTACTTAGGTTGAGTTCAAATTGACCTATCTTTCGTGAATTCCAGCCCCTGAAGTTATTAAAGTTAGTCTAGATCCACTAAATCTAATTTATGAATAGACCCTAATAAACTTGTCTTGATACGTTATCAGCTGCTATGTACATATCCAGAGGACACAGACACAGATCAAATAAACGAAAGCCAAATAATTTTAAATAACTAAATTTAAATGCAATACCAATGTTGTTGCCAAGAGTACACAAACTCAAATTCAAAAAGACTAAGCTTTTTTTACAATTATGTGCTCTTGTTGTGACCATCTAAATGTTTTATAGCTAATGGCAAAATCATGCTGAACTCAAGGATATCGTCTAGAGTACAGAATAGGGCTGGGCACAGTTACACAGCAAGAACAGTACACACGCGTGTAACCATGAACACACGTGTAACCTTGTACACGCTAAGCTTAGCGTGTACACGGTTAGGGGTCTAGTACAGAAGGGAAGCATGATCCCTTGAGGCTATTTCACACGAGAACGCATTTCTTGGCACATTGCATGGCGTATGAGCAAGATTCGAAAAATAAAATGACAACGCATAGAATTCAACACTACCTGCTACATTGTATGAAATGCGATAACATAACATTCTAATCAGGTATACAATCTTTCTCGTGCGCCCTGTAATGCTTCATAGAGCAAGATGCGCCCTCGTGTGAAATGGCCTTTACTCTTGATAGCATACATGTATGAGGGGGGGGATGGGGGGGACCCCCCCCCAAAATCGAGGACCCGGGGGGGGGGGGAGGGTCCCCAAAATTTGGGCAAAATTTTAAAAAAATGGCACTTTTTGGCGAAATTTTTAGAAAATTTTGCAAAATTTAGGGTATTTTTGGTCGATCTGGGGGGGAGGGTCCCCAAAATTTGGCCGGAGAGGCCCCCCCAAAATTTTGACCCCGTTACATGTATGCTTGATAGTATATAATATTATAAATTCGAAAAACCA
This sequence comes from Trissonchulus sp. WLG1_4, assembly GCA_030248245.1. Taxonomy (NCBI): domain Eukaryota; kingdom Metazoa; phylum Nematoda; class Enoplea; order Enoplida; family Ironidae; genus Trissonchulus; species Trissonchulus sp. WLG1_4. The sequence continues at coordinate 17,372 of JASANF010005219.1, forward strand.
CCCAAAGCTCAGCACATACAACTCATTAGTCCGAATGTCCACCCATGAAGAGTACATAATTGCGTTATGTCGATTCCACGAAAAACACCTAACCAACCAAACCAAAACACATATTGTGTACTCTTGCTAGAGCCAAACTCACCAGTAGACCTAAACTTAATGGGCGCCGTGCGAGCAGTTTTAGTCCGCTGCTTTTTCACCGGCTGCTGCTGTTGCTCTTGATGCTGAGTAGCACCAGTGGAATTGCGACGGTCCTTATCCGTCAGCGATGAGCTTGAGCCACCGGCGTGATTGACAGACGACAGGGAGCCAGTTCTCTGTTTATTATTCACCACAGTCGCGGGGGGCGAGGCTGCTTTAGTCGTTTTCGCAGCAGTAGTACTTTTAATACCACCACTACTACTACTACCACCACTACTACTAGTTGTTGCATTGCTCTTGCTAGTCTTCACAGTAATGTCCTTCTTGAGCCCACTGCTACCGGCCAGTACTTTGTCAAACAGATTGGACGGCTGGGGGGAGGAGGTCTGCTGGTGCACTATGCGTTTCTGGCCTTGCTCTGTGTAGCTGGCATAGGCCACGAAGGGAATGTCGGGGTGGGGGCTGGGCGAGGGCGGCATGTCCTTGTCCGAGTCCTCCTCCCCTTCTATGTTCGGGTCGCTGGGCACATAGACCACAGGCCTGGCCAGCTCACGACGTTGCACTACCACCTGTTGCTCAGCGCTGTTGCAGTTGCTGCTGTTGTTGTTGTTGTTGTTGCTATGGTTACTGCTGGTTGATGGGGCAGAGGCTGAAACAACCAGATGTCATTAGCCATAATATTTGTTTACATAATTATGCAAAACATGGAGATACGTCATGGGAGTCGTAGGGCAGGGGCATCACCTTCCATTTCAGCTGAGCTAAAACCATGGCTTAACAAAATTGACAAACTATGTAACGAATCAGATGATATTAATAAAATTATGTGCAAATCATATAAAAACAAATGTAAAACCATGATTCAGTAAAACCAGCTCTGTGAAAACGACCCTATGTTTCACGCTTGACTTAACATGATCTAACCAAAACTAAAGTCTGACCAAAAAATACTGGATCCTGAGACAAAAATACACACTTCATTACGAAAAAAAACTAATTGCAAGCATCAAGAGTGTATATGAATACTATATGTAATTTCAACTGGAATGAAACAGTGACGACCCTGGCTGCGGACCGAACCCAATGGAAGCAGATTACAATGGACGCAGTAGCTAACCGAGGGCCACCTATATCTTCGTGGCGAAGATGACGGTGAACAAGTACAAGTAAGTATATAAGTATATGCAGCGAGTAGTCACGAAAATAACGCCACCTGTTTTGTCTCAGAGATCAGCAATTTCTTCACAGATTATTAACAGTTTAATATCCAATATCCCTGACCTGGCATATTTTTAGAAGGGGGGGTTCCCTCATACCCTAGATTTTCTTCCGAAAGGACGTTTCAGCGACTTTCCAGCTGTAGCGTTGCCGCTCGGGTAGGGTTTTTGGGTTCTTTATCCGTGTAGCCATAATAACGTAAAAACATAACATCTAACGTATAATAACCATTTTTTATGTTTTGTGTTTTATGGTGAGTTTGGTGCGCCCCTCCATTTTGATCGGTGCCCCCCCCATCCATGGGGGGTGCAGCCCCCCCCCCCCATAAAATTCTGCCTAAAAATACGCCAGCTGACTCAGCTAAAGCACCCCCTCGGAAACATACAAGTGGATGGGTTGCTGGAGTGCTTGTGTTGGTTGGAGGGGGGCGCGGGGGCAGGGGCTCCCGTTTCGTCCAGGATAATATCCTTCCAGATCGTCACAACATCAGAGGCCAAAAGACGGACGGCTAAAACAGAAAAAAAAGAAAAAATATTTGCCTAAATTGCCAAAGTCATTGCCAAATTATATATCATATTTATCAGTTACAGTTATGCCAATATATACATATGTATTAATATATGCATTTCAGTAATAAACTTTGCGTTGCCTAAACTTTGGTATGTTCTATTTACGAGCATAGTGTCAAACTGTGAAGCGAAAGTGCTGGCAAAATTGCATAGCCAGTTTTTATTCAAAACGGGATGTATCAAAGCCAAATATTGTAGTTCTATAGCATGTTTGTGACTAAAATGTTCACCGAGTGTCATCATCCCAATTATTACTGTAACATGTGTGACTAGCACGGCCACGGTTGACGCAAAGCCACGACCATGTCAGTTAATCTGTGTGAGCCAAACCTGACAGGGTACTTACATCTTGCAATTGTAACAACTTCAGAATCTGGTGATTCGTAATAAAATTATATGACAAATTAAAAGTAACGAATCCTCTGATTTTGCACTTATAAACTTTTGCTCGTACATTTCTGCGTTTTCGCTAATTTATAGGCCTGAGCAAAAGGTAAAATTAGTGTGATGTCTGGCACCTTGGAAGTTGGAAGCCTACGAGTGGCTGTGAGAGTGACTGTTCACTGTTCAGGTTTCAAAGCGTTGAGTTCAAAAGGTATGGCATATAATATGTATCCATCACCGAATATGTCGCTAACGTGTTGCTGTCGCTATTATGTTGCTGAATAAGTTATGCTCGTAGTGGTTCTGCACGACGTTCAATTCCACATTCTATACACCAACACCAAATATGTCGCTAACGTGTTGCTGTCGCTATTATGTTGCTGAATAAGTTATGCTCGTAGTGGTTCTGCACGACGTTCAATTCCACATTCTATACACCAACACCAGCTGTCCTTCTTTTGTAAAACGGGAATCTTTTGTTCAACACACTGTTCGGATCTTCGGAGGCTATGGATTTCCGATAATTTTTGTGTCGTGAATTATTTTCAACAGCTTTCGACAATTTAACTATTTGGGACGAATGTTTACATTTATTTAGTATTACGACGCTGAAATTATGCACTCACCAATATTTCTGAGTTATTTCTGTAGCAGTGTACTTGTTTTTAACATTTTGGTGCAGGCCGCGCTATATTTTACCGAAACGGTAAAATAATACTAACTGTCGTCCTGTGAACATACATACGCTCGTCAACAAAAGTGCTTGTTCCACATAATTCTTATCCACACTCAAACAAATCTTCTTTTCCCTAATCCCCGAAAACGCTAGGTGCCAATAGACCCTAAAAAAGGCTTAAATCTTTATCCCAAACACTTAATCACGATAGTAAATAGCTAACACATTCTAAAGCCGAACTAATCGTTACAATTAATTACAGTATCTATATACCTACTAGTCTGACCACTTAACAGTACTCCCGAGCATTTGGCACCGCGCTACAGTTTGCTTTGCAACTTGTATTTGTCTTGGTCGCAACTTGTCAAATTCACAAACCACCACTAATGGATTCATTCAAGAGCTCCAGTCAAGGTAATAGACTATTCCAGTCTATTTGATATCTTTCTCAAATCAAATATTCTTGATTCATTAAAAAATATATATGGAACATGGTTAAAAAACTAACACCTTTCTGTCTAGATTCAAATGAAAATTTCAGAATTTTTAGAATAATCAGGGTTAGCTAGACGGGCTAAAATTAAATCGGCGTCAGACTAAAATTAGCAAAATTCTGCAACCTCACAATATGTGCATCAAAAACACTAGAAATTGTTTTGAACAAGAGCTCTTCAGAAACAATTTCTTCAGCATCGCACTACGTGCACTATGTACTATAAGCATAATGCAAGCGCCAATTTGACCCATTCATTCATTCATTAAGTCAATGTAATCATTCAATCATTCCCTCACTAATTATATATTCATTCATTCATTCATTCATTCAATCATTCCCTCACTAATTATATATTCATTCATTCATTCAATGTAATCATTCAATCATTCACTCGCTCATTATTAATTCATGCCTTTATTCTTTCAATCATTCCGTCAATCAATCACTAATTCATTCAGTCATTCATTCATTCCAGCATCCCTATCCCTCAACCACTCATGTTTGTTTGCAGCAACCGAGAGTTCATTGATGTCGGCGGGTGGCGAAGGCGACAGCAGCAGTCACCCGGAAGCCGTGGCCATTCGTCGATTTCAAGAGGACACCTTTCGCATCAGCCAGGACATTATTCTCTGGTCAGTCAACCAGGCCAGCCTAGAGCCCCCCACCCGGCACTGTCGGCTGATGCGTCAAATGGTGCTTCAGGCTCAGGCTAGCTACGGGCAGCCCATGCGTGAGAGCATTGCCAAAAGTGGTACCAAGTCCGATGCCGAGGGACTCAGTCACCAGGTGTCCTTTACAGCCTTCAGTCTGCTGGGGGGGTCGACTGCCCCACAGGGCTCTGCCCCCCCAGCCCCATGCTGTCTGAGTTGGGGCAGCATTGTCTCGCTGTGCGCTTTTGCCAGTGCCCTAGTGCGTACGGCCGACAGTCGTGACAGCACCAAAGTCAATGCCATCATTTTTACTCTCTCAAATTCAATCCAGGCCTATGCCCGGACCTGGATTCTGCAGCGGGGGGGCTGGGACGCTTTTTTGGGGCACCTGGAGCCAGGGGGCAACTCGTCCAAAATGGACCTCCTGTTCACCGCAGCCATTCTGGGCACCACGCTGTATTTCGTGCTCAAAGCCACAACCCTACTGCCCCAATCCATCCAGCTGCCCCAAATGCCCACCATAACTATCCCAGATATCTGGGGCAAGCTGCCCGCCTGGCCGTGGTCTGGGTCGGCTGTCAGCAGCGTTCCCCAGCCGTGATCTTTTGACCTTTGACCTCACCTGACTTTAAGTAATCCCGAAAAATGCTCAGTACTTTAATATATAATTAGGTATATCTTTTGTTTGACGCTTATTTTGCGGTATCTGTCATGCTGTATATATATGCTGAACTCAAGTAAAATCCTACATGATATTACAAAATAATCGGCATTCTGGATGGATTGCAAAAAATAAAGATATTCAGATAAAAAGTCACTCCTTGGAAAAAATTGTTTTTCAGTGCAGATCCACACTACCTGGAAAGGACACATGATCATAAAAGTAGGAGAGTGTGATAGAGGGAGTCTCCCTTTCAAAATCGAGGATCCGAATCCGCCCCCCCACTTGAAGTTTTCTCCCACTGAAATATTACACAAATGTTCCACCTCTGGTGTATTTAGGACGCTGAATAAGCTTCTGGGGTTACTTTTTGCCTGGGACCGCACTAGGCACTAGACCCCCCGGTCCCCTCATGGAACCGCCCCCACGGGGTTTTACTCTTAGGATATCAAATGTCCAAGATTGAGATTTGTCACCGGAGTAGACAATTCGACTCCCTGACCCCGAATCTAAAGGGTGGATTTTAAAAAGGTGGTTTTACTACACCATGGTTTTACATACGTTTTTATATGGTTTGCACATAATTTCATTACGAAATATCACCTGATTCGTTCAAAATTGCGTAGATTTTCTTAAACGATGGTTTTAGCGCAGTTGAAATTTGAAACTTGCAGCATAGCGGGTCTCTGTTTTGATGAAATTTCAGCTGAGATAAAACCATGGTCATACATGTACACGGGGTCTCAGTTTGGGGGTGGGCTTGTCCCGAAGTTTTCGACATTTTAGGGGGGGGCTTGTCCCGATATTTTGTCCCAAAAACGCGAAAATTTCCAATTTTTCCCTAAAAATGGGAAATTTTTGTGAAATTCCTATATTTTTAGCGATGTTTTCGATTTTTTGGTCATTTTTGAAGCATTTTACGGCGATCTGAAGCGATTTTGGGGTTTCAGAGAGGGGACCTTGTCCCGACTGGTCAAATCTGAGGGGGGGCTTGTAGCGAACGACCGGAGGTAAAATTGTGCCGGAGCCGGAGCCGGAGCCGGATATAAAATGCCGGAGCCGGAGCCGGAGCCGGAGCCGGAGGCAGTGTTTTTAAAAAAATTTCAATTAGGAAAAATGTTGACAATTATGAAAAAATTTTCAATTTTTTTTCGAAACAGCATTCTTTAATTTTTCAACAGTCACGCCCCATTCCTATACATATGTCTTTATATACACACTCATACGACCAGTATATAGTTGGCCACTGACTGGTCCCGGTGTTAGGTGATCTCACAAAAAATTTTCATCAACATTGACAAAATGTCAAAAATTTGGTCAAACTAAGCAGTATATATAGCATTTTGACTGCGGTGCCACGGGCTGTTGAGGGAGAGGGAGGAGGCTGGCGTCAGAGGGAGGGGGTTGTTCAGGGTGTTAGTCTTAACCTCGGACCTCACCTACCCCTTTTAGTCAAACCTTGCAAAATTGTCAAGAAGCTTATATTACACCCAAAAAAATAGACAATTTGGAAAAGATTACACTTTGTAGAAGATACAATGCCATAAATGTATCTAGCTTCCGCAGATTACAGCCCCCTCACCCCTGTAATTTAGGCGTATACCAGTCGCGTAGCCAGGAAAAAACTTAGAGGGGGACTGATTTTTTTAATTTGTGGAATGGGTACATAAAAATGAACTGCTATTTTAACACAAAAAATTGCGAAATAACAGCATATGCAAACATTGTACTGAATTTGACCGGCCGAAAACATCAGAGCTAAAAGTCAAGTTCAAGTCACTAAGTCACGTAGTTACAAACAAGCCTATAGGGGTCTGGGGGCGGCAGCCCCTGGATTAAAAGTGAAACTTTTGATTTTTAGGCCGAATTTAGTCAATTAGAGACATGAAAATACATAATGCTAGAGAGGGGTAGTCACCGCTATTACAACTGGCAGTAATAAAGTACTGTAACCGACTAACCGCTTCGTTAACCTTGTGATTTTTTTCTCCAAATTTGAACTTTTTGCCAAAGTCTGAACAGTAAAAATTCTCCGGCTCCGGCACTTTTTTTGCCGAGCCGGAGCCGGAGGCTCAAATCCGGCCGGAGCCGGAGCCTCCGGTCGATCGCTAGGGGCTTGTCCCGGAATTTCAAATCTGGGGGGGCTTGCCCCCCCCAGACCCCCCCATGTACATCTGTGACCATGGTTTAAGAAAGTCTACGAAATTCATAGGCGGATCTTGGGGGGGGGGGGGGTCTGGAGCCCCCCCCATTGGGTCGTGGGGCCTATCGAGTCGGGGGCCTGTCGGCCCGAAGGGCCGATAGGCCCCCGACTTGGGCATACGTGTAGGTCGCTTTCCATGTTGCTTTGGGGCCTATTTAGGCCCGTGTAGCCTGCTGTGGACCAGATAGGCCCCTCTCCGTATTGTTTTTGGGCTTATTTAGGCCCTTGTAGTCTACTCCAGACTAAATATGTACTATCTAGGCCCCTCTCCATGTTGTTTTGGGGCCTATTTAGGCCCTTGTAGCCTGTCGTAGACACTGGATAGGCCCCCTCTTCATGTTGCTTTGGGGCCTACATATTTAGGCCCTTGTAGCCTGTCGTAGACACTGGATAGGCCCCCTCTTCATGTTGCTTTGGGGCCTATTTAGGCCCTTGTAGCCTGTCGTAGATTAGATAGGCCCCCTCTCCATGTTGCTTTGGGGCCTATTTAGGCCCTTGTAGTCTGTCGTGGACTAGATAGGCCCACTTTCCATGTTGCTTTGGGGCCTAGTTAGTCCCTTGTAGTCTGTCGTGGACTAGATAGGCCCACTTTTCATGTTGCTTTGGGGCCTATTTAGTAGCGAACGACCGGAGGTAAAATTTTGCCGGAGCCGGAGCCGGAGCCGGAGCCGGATAGAAAATGCCGGAGCCGGAGGCAGTGTTTTTAAAAAAATCAATTTGTATATGTTGACAATTTTGACCAAATTTTTTCATTTTTTTCCGAAACAGCATTCTGAAATTTTTCAACACTCACGCCACATTTCTATACATTATGTTCTTACGCACCTATTCAACCAAAATTGGCCACTGGTCCTGGTCATTGTTTAGAGAGATCTGACAAAAAATTTTCGTCAACATTGATAAAAGTCGAAAATTTGGTGAAACTGACCAGTATGGGATTTTGACTCGGGTGCCGAAAGTGTAGTCAGAGGGTGGTTCAGGAAGTCCATCTGAGCCCCCCTTTTAATCGAACCTTACGAAATTGTCAACAAGGGTTCCCCAAAATATAGATAAATTTGGAAAAGATTGCACTTTGTAGATGTAGATGCCGTAAATGTCTCTAGCTTCTGGGGGTTGCGGCCCTCGAGGCGTATCTCAGTGGCGTAGCCAGGAAAAAATTTTGGGGCATGGCTTTTCGATATTTTGTAATGGGTTAAAATGAACTTTTTTGTAATTTTAACACACCAGTTTGTGAGATAACAGTACATACTGTGCAAACATTATATACTAATTTTGACCGGCCAAAGACATCAGACCTAAAAGTCGAGCTGAAAACACTAAATTACGTACATAGTTGCAGGAATCGGGGGGTGGCAGCTTCCAAAGAAATGTGACAAACTTTTGTTTTTAAGTCGAATTTGGTCAATTGGAGACGTAATCAGAAACTTTTTCCCACCAGAAAATTGAAATTAAAGGGCGAACGTAATAGTAGAATTACATAATGGTGCAGAGGGATCGTCGCCTCCATTGCAGTCGGCATTAATATGAGTATTGTAACCGACTTATCTTTCCGTTAGCCTTGATTTTTTCTTAAAATTTGAACTTTTTGCCAAAATTTCAACAATGAAAAATTCTCCGGCTCCGGCACTTTTTTTGCCGGAGCCGGAGCCGGAGCCGGAGGCTCAAATCCGGCCGGAGCCGGAGCCGGAGCCGGAGCCTCCGGTCGATCGCTACTATTTAGGCCCTTGTAGCCTGTCGTAGACTAGATAGGCCCACTTTCCATGTTGCTTTGGGGCCTAGTTAGTCCCTTGTAGTCTGTCGTGGACTAGATAGGCCCACTTTTCATGTTGCTTTGGGGCCTATTTAGGACCTTGTAGCCTGCTGTAGACTAGATAAGCACACTTTCCATGTTGGTGTGGGGCCTATTTAGGCCCTTTTAGCCTGTCATAGACTAGATAGGCCCATTTTCCATGTTGCTTTGGGGCCTATTTAGGCCCTTGTAGCCTGTCGTAGACTAGATAGGCCCACTTTCCATGTTGCTTTGGGGCCTATTTAGGCCCTTGTTTGTAGCCTGTCGTTTACTCTACACAAGGATCCCCCCCATTGTTTTTATGGTCTGGCTGGAAAAAATTTCCGATACGTCCGCAATTAACTCAGATTGACCTAAAAATAAAATTTTTTCCCAAATTTTTTTTTTAAATAAAACATTAGTTTCTGTAACCTTGTGGCTTGTTCTTCCTTGCTTTTGTGCATTGTGCATTCTTTGATTGCGTAATACACTGCTAAGCAGGGGCGCAGCCGGGGCGGTGGAATTCCCCCCCCCGAAATTTTTTTGGACTGAAATTTTACACAAAGATATCCCCTTTGGTTTTTATGGTCCGGCCGGAAAAAATTTCCAATACGTCTCCAGTTGACCAAAGTTTGAGGTAAAGATAAAAAAATTTCCCAGTTTTTTTTCTGGGCGGCTACCGCCCCCAGACCCCTGCAAGTTTTTGGCTTAGTGGTCCTTGCTTTTATTTTGCATGTGCATGTTCATATACCTAGTTAAATTGTTAATTGCGTAATACGCTGTACCATCGTTTTAGCAGTTTTATTGTTACAATAATGACATTTTCAGTAAATTATATACAAAATTTAATGTCAAAAAATTTCGGAAAATTTGCCGATTGGCTAGCTTCTGTAGTTCTGGACCCTTGCCGGCGCACCGTTTTGTAATTTTAGGTTCTTTGAGCTCCAATTTTAGGTTCGATGCTGCTGTGGTCGAAAATAAGCATTGTTTTTGACCGAAAAATGCTAATATGTGTCGTTTTTTGCGTTAAAATAGCAATTAAGTGCATTTTAGTTCATTTCGAAAAAATGGGGCCTATTGGTCAGGGGGCCTATCGGGTAGCGAACGACCGGAGGTAAAATTTTGCCGGAGCCGGAGCCGGATACTAAATGCCGGAGCCGGAGCCGGAGCCGGAGGCAGTGTTTTACAAAAAAATTTCAATGAGTAAAAAATGTTGACAATTGTGAAAAAATTTTCAATTTTTTCGAAACAGCATTTTTTAATGTTTCAACAGTCACGCCCCATTTCTATACATATGTCTTTACACACTCATACGACCACTGGCCACTGACTGGTCCCGTTTTTGGTGATCTCACAAAAAAATTTCATCAACATTGATAAAAAGTCAAAAATTTGGTCAAATTGACCAGTATGGCATGTTGACTGCGGTGCCAAGGGCAGGTGTCAGGAGTCAGAGGGAGCTGGTTGTTCAGACCTTCAGGGTGTCCGTCCGAACGAGAACCCCCCCCCCCCTTTTAGTCAAACCTTGCAAAATTGTCAAGAATATATATACGTATATAAGAATTTATACACCCAAAAAATAGGCAAATTTGGAAAAGATTGCACTTTGTAGAAGATACGACGCCGTAAATGTCTGTAGCTTCCGGGGATTACCGCCCGCCCCCCCCCCCCCCCGACCCCTGTAATTTAGGCGTATATCAGCCACGTTGTAACCAGGAAAAAATCTTTAGGGGGAATGACTTTTCGATATTTTGTAATGGGTGAAAATTAACTTTTCTGCTATATTAACACAAAAATTTGCGAAATAACAGCACATGCACATGCAAACATATTTGACCGGCCGAAAACATCAGAGCTAAAACTCAAGTTCAAATCACTAAGTCACATAGTTACAAGCTTATAGGGGTCTGGGCTTGGGGGCGGCATCGTGAGTGTGAGAAACTTTTGATTTTTAGGCCGAGTTCAGTCAATTGGAGACGTAAAAATACACATTGCTAGAAAGGGGTAGTCATCTCCATCACAACTGGCAGTAATATAAGTACTGTAATCGACTAATCGCTTTGTTAATCTTGCGATTTTTTCTCAAAATTTGAACTTTTAGCCGAAGTGTGAACAATAAAAATTCTCCGGCTCCGGCACTTTTTTTGCCGGAGCCGGAGCCGGAGGCTCAAATCCGGCCGGAGCCGGAGCCTCCGGTCGATCGCTACTATCGGGGTCCGAGCCCCCCCCCCCATGAAAAATTCCTAGATCCGCCACTGACGAAATTCGTAATGAATCAGGTGATATTTCGTAACGAAATTATGTGCAAATCATAAAAACGTACGTAAAACCATGGTTTAGTAAAACCACCTTGGTGAAATCCATCCTTATCGTCTACGACCTTTGTGGACCCCCTTGACTCTCCCAGGGTGTCAAAAGCGGTCAATTTTTCGAAACTGAGATTTAGATGTCTCTGGAGTTAATTTTAACCCCTGATTACGAATCTGAGGTCTATTTTTGTCTAAGAATATTGCGAAACCCTCCCTTCCCAAAAGTGCCAGTCAGCAATGGGGCCAAAGAGGATACATTTTCGAATTTGAAATTTTGCTATTTCTAAGGGTAATTTGGGCTCCTTAAATCGAATAGTGTCCTTTGCGTACAATAGAGGTTTCTTCCCCGAGTATGGAGGGACTCCTGAGCGATCTGCAATCCGTTCTGCTATTTGACAAGTTAAGGCTAATCGAACCAATCTGATTTAGCCAACGAGTCTTGCATTAAATATAATATAGCCAAAGAACGGGAAAGGAAAAGCTAGTCATAATTTTCGTAAAGTCGTTTAGTGCTGTAAAAGCCTGTTTAGTGTGGCTATATATACTTGCGTAAATTACGTATATTGGTTCCGTAAATTTCAGTCTGTAAAACTTCTGTGACAACGATACCCAGCTTTATCAAATTAAATGTTGTCCATTTTTTCTGATTCTTGAAAAATAGAAAGTGAGTATTGAGCACATTCTTTCATTTCAAAAGAATACTGAGTAGGCATCACTTGAGTTGTGTAACCATGCATTTTGAACACACACACGCGAGCTAATGTATAACAATTGCACAATAGTTATACAAATACGACCACTGGTAATAAGTTCATCTATTGCAACCAAATTAGGAAAGACTAGCTAATGTACACACTTATTGTACGTACACACTAACCATACATGTAACGGCACAATTTTGGCTCTCCTGCCAAATTTTGGGGACCCCCCCCAATCGACCCAAAATTACCCTAAATTTTGCGAAATTTTATAAACTTCCCAAAAAGTGCCATTTTTTACTAAATTTTGCCCGAATTTTAGGAACCCTCCCTTCCCCCCGGCTCCTGGATTTTGAGGGTCCCCCCCCCCCCTCCCCACGTCATATATACATGTGTAACACTAAGGATGCGCTCACATGCTAGAAGTCTCACACATCCGACCAGGGGCGGACCGTGACCTCCAAAAAGGGGGGGATACGGCATAAACTCTTTTTACCTTATTTGACCTTTTTACTGTCATGATGTTTTCGAGAGACAGTGCATAGAAAAAATTTCGGTGGCCGGGGGGGGGGGATGACTTAGATTTTTCGTAATGGGTTGAAATGCACATTTTAGCAAGTGTAGTTAGCACTTACAAAACGCTTTAAAAATGCAACATCGCTAAATCACAAAGTTGCAGGGGTCTGGGGGCGGCAGCCCCCAGAAAAAATTGGAGATTTTTTAAATTTTAGGCCGAATTTGGTTAAGTAGAGACGTATCAGAATTTTTTCCGACAGGAAAATAATACAAAAGATGGGAATGTCACATCAGACAGTGTATTAGACAAGTAAATGCAGTATAATATACTCGCGTAGGCAGACATACACAGGCTTTGATGAAAGATAGTAACAAAGAATAGTAAGCCACAGAGATGCAAGGGTCTGGGGACTGCAGCACCCAGGAAATAAAATCGAGAATTTTTAGATTTTTAGGCCAAATTGAACAACTGGAGGCGTATCGTAAATTTTTTTTGGCAAGCCACAGAAACCAACGACTGGACTTTACGAATTCACCTCTACTGCGTCAAAATTGTTTCACAATTTTCGAAATGATTTGAAAATTTTTACCGCAATTATTGCGAATTTGCGGAAAACTATGAGCTCAGCAACATAAAAACATATGCAGGCACACATACATATTATGCGCAAGTTGCGAAGCTGATGATAATATTTGTTGTTCACTTAAAATACAAAATCTGTGAACAATTTGATGTACAACACGATCTGAATAATGACAGCAATTCTGGGAAATTTAATTATATGGAAAGTTAATATGGAGTTAACAAAGCCGAACAGTTGCATGGGGTGAAGGCGGCAGCCCTCTGAAAATTTTTTTTCAGTTATTAAGCCGAATTTAGTCAACTGGGGACGTCAACTTTTTCCGACAGGGAAATTAAAACAAAAGATGGGAACCTCACATCAGAGTAGGAGACTGTATTACACAAGTGGATGCAGCATGATGTAATGTAATGTTGAACCATGGACATTTAACAACCTGAGCGAGATGAAACCGCAAAGCGAAATTAATTCAGCGCGTTGGTTAGGCATGCATGCATAGGCTTTGATGACAAAAGCTAATAAGAAGGAATAGTAAGCCAGAGTCGCAGGGGTCTGGGGGCAGCAGCCCCCAGAAAAAATTTTGGGAAATTTTTCGATTTTGAGGCCAAATTTCATCAATTCACGGCCATTTTTGGTGTGCGGTTTCAAAAAATTTTCATTTGTTCCGGGCAAAAGGGGGGGATATATCCCCTATACCCCCCCCCCCCCCACCGTCCGCCCTTGCATCCGACTTTGGCATAATTTTATGGAGGTCCCTCATTTTGATGACCCTGACTTCATTTCACCCAGTCCGAACATTTTTCACACAAAAATTATAACCAGCTTTTAATTGTAGCTGTGTGTTTGAATTTTGTGGCCTTTTTGTCCACTTCAGTGTCAATAAAGATTCAATTGCATATCAAAATCATTCTTTTTCACAATCTCACCGTCAATATCTGGCAAAGTTCCATGTTGACATTAATCCCCAAAAAACCCAAATGCTGACATTAATCCCCAAAAAAAATAATCAAAAACCAAATCAAATCCCCCAAAAAACCCTGCCCAAACTCACGTTTCTCAATACTCTCATCTCGACTCAGAGCCCGGATAAGTTTGGCCGTCTTGTGCGTCTGCAGGATGTCAATGGTGACGGGCAGGTCGAGGTATAGTTTCAGCAGCTCTTCCATGAACGAGAAGCACTCTTGTCGGATTGCCTCTTCCAGCCATTGGCTCAGCAGACGCCAGGCGCCTAGCTCCAGCACCCGTTGCAGCGTGCGTTCCTCCACCGTCGCACGCAGCACACTGAGCATCACACAGCGCCACACCAGGCCCTGGCCACCGTGGCTCATCAGGCTGAAACAGCGGCAGGGGATTAGGGGGAGTAGGTGGATTAAAGACTTGTCAGTGGAGACCATACATGAGCGTGGGTGGGACTTCTACCGACACAGACAGCTCCGGATCAGCTATCACCCCCCCTAAATTAGTAATGTTTTAAAAACTTCGCGCGTAGGACCGCCCGCCCCCCTTCCCAGATTTCGTCGCCAGTGGTCACCATAACTCAACAAGCTAAGCTAAGCTCAACAGCACGGGGGGGCTAGGGGGAATAAAAAAGGTAAAGATATATCGCGGATAGATAACTGTCCTTTGGAATGTCCACCCTAGGGTGCGCGGTGCTCATCTACGTTACAAAGCCCTGGAGCGTCAGGGGTGCCGCTTCAAGAGTGACTACATCCGTGGTCTATTTATTATTTTAGACTAAATAGCCGCCAGTCTGACACAAAAGTGGCGTAGCAGTAACGGCTGACTCAAAACAAAGCTTTGACAGCAATAAAAAGACGTACTGCACGAATCCTTCGGCGTGTTGTGGACTTTTAACGCCGCCGCTGGCATTCAAATAACTCCGCATGCGTTCTAGACATTCATAAGGACCAGGGGAGTTGTTATTCTGAAACAAAATATACATTTTTTCACCACATATTGGTGTTCCCCAATGGGGGACCACACGTGGGCGGGCATGTAGCAAAATCTAGGGTGGGGGGGTGATCCTAGGAGCGTGGGTGGTGCAGAGCAACTTTTTCGTGTTTTACACTTAGTGAGCCACCCATTATGGCATCCTAAGCTGCTTCTAAGCTATTCTGGTAGGAGGGGTGGGGTGAAAACCCCCAAACATCCCCCCGACGCCCATGTATGGGGGTCCAACGGGGCACTGTGCGCACTCAAGTCAAAATGCGGAGGTGTGACCAAAAAGCAAATCCTCAGTCTAGTCCAAAAATGGGCTGCCGCCCCCCCCCCCCTCATCCCTTCAATATCTTCACTGAAAAATAGCCCAACCTGATGAAGCAATTGCAGCCTGCTACTTTATATTCAAATGCAGAAATATACGTAAGACTTTTAAAAACACGTTTTACAACCGCGAAAATACCCTGCAACTGCAAGTCGTTTTTGTGAGGCAATGAAAAACACATTCTTCTGCTTTGTTGAAAAGCACCTTGGAGGCGACAAGAATTATTTTCTGTTATTCCCCCACCAGTCCGGAATTTGGAATTTACTGAACTGATTTGAATAATTTTTGCACCAATGGACTCCTCTTGACCTCAGGACTTCAAAAAATCAATTTTAAAAAAATTTAAAATTTTTAAAAAAAATTTTCAATTTTAAAATTTTTGAAAAATTTTTAAATTTTAGCGATCCAAAACCCAAAAATTCGTGTCTAGAACACATTCCGTGTTTCAAAAAATGAAAAAATCCGCTTGTATAAAATTCTAAAATTTTTAAATTTTTTTGAAAAATTTAAAATATTTTAAAACTTGTATTTTTGAAGTCTTGAGGTCAAGAGGAGTCCATTGGTGGACAAATTATTCAAATCGGCTCAGTAACTTTCAAATTCCATACTGGTGGGGGAATAACAGAAAAGACCCGAATTATATATCCTCTTCGAGAGGAGAAAATTTCTTGAGACACTAGCTCATGCCTGCCACTTAGCTAATAAATCCTTTGCCGCTTCATTCATGTTTTCGAGACACTTGTTACGTATGTAGCTGCTGTTATTACATAACTACACGTCAGACACAAAAATGCAAACGCCGATTTGCTTTTTATACGGCCCCTCGCTAATACAAATTCAGCTATGCAGTGTGCACACACGGGGTTAAAATTTCCTGCAGCAAGCAGCCAAGAAAATCAATAGTGCCACACACGCACACACATCACACGTTAAAACTAGTCTTGTCTTCAACACACGGGTTATATAGCACTCTGCGCTCTGCATTATATGAAATTATATGCCATTATATGCAGTGAAATAGAAAAACCTGTAAATTTTGTTGCAGATTTACAGCACTTTGTTTCAACAAACATTAGGCGATAACAGATAATTAAATAGTATGAACTTTAAAAGCAAAACACAATTTTTGTTACCTACTGAGTCCCAAAATATTAATACATAAGTATTAAAAATCTCACCTGTCTCATTTCGACAATACTGTCGTGAAGAAGGGCGACCATTAATAAATTTTCCAAATAGCGATTAAAAATCAGTCAACAAAAACAAAATAGATTTTCCAAAATCACCATTCCAAAGTAGAGAAATTGTCTGAAAAATACGAAATATATTACATACTTAGCACGATTAAGATTCTGCCTACGCTGCCCCACCAGACATTAGCAACAGAAAATTGTCCCGTGGAGGGGGGGGGGCAAGCGTCATATACCCTAAATTCGCGGGGCGGAAGAACAACACCCCAACTTTTCAACTATTTTTGTGTGAACGTTTAAAATGCACATTGTTTCCTAAACTTCTGGTGGAGAGGGGGGGATACCGCAACTTTTTAACTCTGCTGTGTGTACTTTGCACTCGTTTTCATGACTAAAAAGCGTTGAAAAAGCGAAACCGTTACCTTTAAAGAACAGTATACTCAATTGTTTAAAACTGCAAAAGATATTGTCAGGTAGTTTCACGACTATTTAATATACATATGCATGCGCGACGCTCTAATAGTCTGAGACGTTATAATTCTACGAACGTGTAGAACACCCTAAAAAGCTAAGCCTAAACATAAAAACCGTTTTACTGTGATTACACACATCATTACAGCCATTATAAGTGTTTATTTGAACAAAGTATAGAGCTGAATACGCAGTAAGAAATACAAAACTAACATTTATTAAAGAAAGAAAGAACACGTATATAAAACACGAAAAACACAAATTGACAGCCAAATCATGAAAGACAAACATAACGTTGCTCAACCTTTTGAAGACCCCATTCGGCATTTTAAACCACTTTTTGCAAATTTATAGTATTTCAAACTGGAATTAAGCATCCACTATTTCCTCAGCTGCCCACGACTATAAAATGGAATTGACTTGTTTCATAGGTGTATATATATGGTGATGGCTCACGAAGCAAAAACGGCCTAAAAAGTTGCTCCGCAACCCCCTCCCACGGATTTAGCAGCTGGATTTAGTGGAGAGCCTCCTACAGCCAAATTCTGGGGACCCTTCCTCACCTGATCAACCAAATAAACATCAATTTCGCTAAATTTTCTATAAAAATGCCATAAAAATGTTACTTTTACTCAAATTTTTCTATTTTCGGGAGCCTCGGTCAACTATGCAGTTACCTGTTACAATGTGATCAGGACACGTGATCGACCCGTTCAAATCTTATTGAATGTCTTCAAACGCTGCTTTACTAATACGTCACGATAAGAGAATGTTCGGTCCAATTTCCGAAAAAATAAACTTTGATTTCACTATAAAAAAACATAGACAAACCTTACAATCTGCCTGCCTAACGGTGATGCCTCAGGAAGTCAAATGGCTACCGCCCCATTATTGTCCGCACACTGTGACCACTGTTGCCTGCTTTGACTTGAGCTCTTGGAGGTATTCGAGCCAAAGAGTAACTTACAAAGAAAAATAACATATCTATCGGTCTATCAATATATATATAGTATATAAGGCTTATCAACCCTATGCGGCGACCGCAATTTTGGACACCGTTCCAAGGATCACTTCACTTGAACTCCCACTGGACTATAAAATGCCTGGTGGTATATTTTTTGTGGGGATGCCGGGGCCCCCACCATTTCAAACGGGATGATGACTTACCATACGTGGGCAGCTGACAAATTTGGGGGGGGGCGGGCGATGGGTGTTGTCTGGGGGGGGGGCCAACCCCCCTCCACCACGCCCCCCCCCCCACGTCCGTGTATAGTTATAAAGCTTATGAATCTACTTCAAGACCCTCGCTTCCTTCTTTATCTGTGTCTACCTCGACCATTTATATATACACAACCCAAAATACAATTAATTTATACAATAAAATAAAAACAAGCTTGCTACAGACATTATAGAAAGCAGAAAAGCTATACAGAACGACAGCTA
>JASANF010005222.1:0-40672 GCA_030248245.1 Trissonchulus sp. WLG1_4
CTAAGCAGATATGATAGGTTAGTATTGAATTGACTCAGAGTTGTTTTGCTAGTAACTGTATGCATTGATAATTGGAACTGTCTGTGTATATATTTATTGTAAATAAAATCTATAGACTCCATTTGATTCAGGTATGAATCAAATCCAGCTCTTTGCTTCGGCAAAGTGGCTTGGCCTTTTTGGAACTGCTTCGGCTTCTGGCCGAGGCTTTATTTTAACTTTACAAAAATAAAATAGCACAATTCACCTGAGCTGCTGACAAAATACAAGCAAGTGTTACACATGAGAACTATGAATGTATTAATTGGTCTATTAAAGTCGCAAATTGTTATTGAACTTGTTTTGACAGTCTATTGTTTCAATTTTCCAATTGTGATTCCGTGACCTTTTGTTAGTGACCTTTTGTTATTGAACTTGTTTTGCCAATCTATTGTTTCAATTTTCCAATTGTGATTCCGTGGTGACCTTTTGTTATTGAACTTGTTTTGACAAAGTCTATTGTTTCAGTTTTCCAATTGTGACCTGTAGTGACCGTTTGTTATTGAACTTGTTTTGACAAAGTCTATTGTTTCAATTTTCCAATTGTGATCCCGCAGTGACCTTTCAGGTGAAAATGAACGTCAAAAGGCGAGCCGCTGTTGGCTATGGCCGTCCGCGCATGCTTTTTGAGGGATTGGCAATTGCTGGTAGACTTGACGAAATGCTGGCTGAATCTTGCTGTAAAACAGTGCTCTTTCAACTTTTTCACTAGCAAAATTTGAAATCACGTCTGAACATGTATCCAGTCAACATATGATTGCTATCTTGCATTCATGGTTAAATGCAAACGTGCACATTTTCTCGCAGCTAAATTTTTAAACTGTTTCCGGAAAAAAATTCGGTGGCTAGTTCTTCGGTTTTAACCCATTTGATTCAGGTATGAATCAAATCCAGCTCTTTGCTTCGGCAAAGTGGCTTGGCCTTTTTGGAACTGCTTCGGCTTCTGGCCGAGGCTTTATTTTAACTTTACAAAAACTGGACTTAATTAAGTCCACTGGCAGCGTTAAGTCCACTTAAGTCCACTTAAGTCCACTTAAGTCCGATTTTGCATTCCAAAATTCCGGACTTAATTAAGTCCAGTTAAGTCAAGTCCAGTTAAGTCCATTTTAGAAAAAGGCCCACTGAAATTTAGGGATGGGACCGAAAAAAATTTCACCGAATACCGAATACCGAATATTCGGTTTTTTATTTTCGGCCGAAAACCGAATACCGAATACCGAATACCGAATACCGAATACCGAATACCGAATACCGAATAGTTGTCGTTTGCCAAGCAAAGTTTTCTCACATTTTAAAGATCCAGAAAAATAAAATATTACGTATAGATAAGTATATAAATACTACGTATAGTACCCCGGGGTGAAGTGGGACAGTCTTTTTGGGGGTGAAAAGAGACATCCCCACCTAAAAAGTTTCAGAAACAATGCCGAAACATGCAACTTTGAGCGTAACAACTACACACACAATATCGGCACAGATTCGGTTTAGGCAGTAAATGCTAACTCACATGTTTTCAAGAAACATGTTTAACATGCTACATATGTATATAAGCCATGTATTACCATACCAATATACAAACAAGTATTGTGCCAGTGTGCTGTCGAATATACCCTCGTCGTGTAGTCAACTTTTTGCTTCTTGCAAACCTGTGGTTTTTTATGCCATAGCTAAGGCCATGACCTAAATTTTTCCAAATTGGACTAAATTTTTTCAGCAATTGAGGCCAACTGGCCTAAACTTTTTCAGCTACCGATGAATAAAAAATTTCCGATATATATACACGTCTCCAACTGACCAAATTCGGCCTGAAAATCAAAAGAATTTCTATTTGTTTTTGAAGGCTGCTACCCCAAGCTCTCAGACACCTGCAACTTTACGGCTTTTGTGTTCTTTGCTTTTATCTTTCATGAAGGTTAATCCCTGTTCACCCCGGCTGTCTCAGGGTCTTGGGCTGTTTTTGGAGTGAAGTGGGACAGTTATTAAACTGCTTGTGAACCTTGCAGAGTTTGCTGGCATTTTCAATTTTTTTGGGTTTTGACAATAGTACAATACTGATAAGCCTCCATCAAAAATTCACGCAGATATGTATGTGCTCTGTTATAGGTCTCACAAATGCTAATTAGAGGTTATTAGCTAAAATAGTTTTTTGTGTACATATCAGGTCAAAGTGTAGTGCTAATTGAAGGATTAACTAAATGAGTTCTTATTCTACACGTTCCTTGATTTGCAATTTTCATGCTTTTCTAGCTATTCGGTATTCGGCCGAAAACTGACTTTTCGGTACCGAATACCGAATACCCGTTTTTCGGCCGAAAACCGAATACCGAATACCAAATACCGAATTTTCGGTACATCCCTACTGAAATTTCAAAAATTTTCCAAAATTTTCTTTCGAGGGGATCTCGCCCCTAAGTCATTACTGCTATAATGTATATACATGACTTATATCTGCTATGGTGTATTCATAATGAGTTATGCTGACAACTATTATTGGTATTTAGTTATATATTTTGTGTGACTCTTAATTAAAAACCGTGTGGTGGGTGGAGTAGAGGACGAACGTCTAAGGACAGCCCTTGTCACCCATGGTTTTTCTTCATTTTTTTCCTGTATCAATGTATTTTTCAGGTTTGCTAGTCCCCCCATTGGCCGATTTTTCGTGCTTTTTTTACCTAAATTAGTTAAAAGTTTAAAATATTATCAATTTTGCCAAAAAATCCATTCAGTAACAACGATAACGCTCACATAACAAAATCTGACTCTCGGAACAGATCGCTGCTACAACTATGATTTCACGACAAGTGTTGCTTAGAATTGGTTTTTCAATGCAATTATATACTATTTCAAAATTCTAAAAATACTACAGCTTCTGGGGGCTGCCGCCCCCAGACCCCTGCATTCACCATGATTTCACGACAACTGTTGCTTAGAAATGGTTTTTCAATGCAAATTTTATTTCTAAATTCTAAAAAACCTCCAGCTTCTTGGGGCTGCCGCCCCCAGACCCCTGCAACCACAATGATTTCACAACAAGTGTTGCTTAGAATTGCTTTTTCAATGCAAATTTTTTTCAAAATTTTGGAAAAGCCCCAGCTTCTGTGGGCTGCCGCCCCCAGACCCCTGCAACCACTAAGATTTCACAACAAGTGTTGCTTAGAATTGCTTTTTCAATGCAAATTTTTTTCACCGTACCTTTTGAAGAATATGTACCGTATAGAAAATGTACAACGTCGCTTTAGCGCATCCCTAGACTAAGTGAATTATCGTACACTGACCGATTATCCAACAGCAAAAATGACCTGTCATTCTTGAATGAAGAAAAGTTGTCCAGAATGCTATTTCGAATGTTTTGACGTGTATATCTACATAACAAAAATTTTGGAAAAAATTAGACAATTTACTGATTTTATTCAACTTTCAAACAAGCTCAGCAAGTAAAAATTAAAACAATTTTATTGCGTTTTGTGCAAAAAATTTACAAAAAAACTCTTTTTTCAGAAGCATCAGATACAATAAAGGTAGTGTGAATGCAAAACCAATTTTTCGGGTCCGTGAAGCTGGCGAAGAAAGTAGTGGCACAAACTCTAATTTTTACGGCACAAATTTACTCACATTTGTGCTAAATTTGTGCCGCAAAAATTTAAATTTGTTCCTTTACTGCAACGGAGAACGAGAGGGGGCCTTTTTCGTGGTGTTGACTTCACAACACGAGGTGCCAACTTCACAAATTTTTTTGTCATCTCTGAAACGTAAACAAAACGTAGAGTTCTTTCGTTTTTTTATAACCAAAAGTTATCAGTGTAATTTGTGCCGCAATTAAAAAAAAA
The DNA here is from genome assembly GCA_030248245.1 of Trissonchulus sp. WLG1_4. Taxonomy (NCBI): domain Eukaryota; kingdom Metazoa; phylum Nematoda; class Enoplea; order Enoplida; family Ironidae; genus Trissonchulus; species Trissonchulus sp. WLG1_4. Next base: position 3,867 of record JASANF010005222.1, read on the forward strand.
GAAACACAAAAATTGGAAGCGAAAATTCATGTTCAAAAGTCGAAGTTTTGCGTCGGTGTCTGGCTTCATTCCGCTAAATTGCCCGTTTTTTACGCGAGTACGACTGTTTTGTTTTTGTTCCTTCTAGAGAAGGAACTATTGTTTTGAAATTAACTGCTCATAGCGTTTAACGCTACTGAGCAGGCTGACTAGCCAGTATGTTTTACGTGTATTTTCCAGTGGCGTACCCAGGGGGGGGGGGGCTAGGGGGACATCAGCCCCCCCCTTCGCGATTTTAGCCCCCCCCTTCGCGATTTCAGCCCCCCCCTTTTTTTCACTTTTTTTCCTGTGGTCTTCTTTGGTTTTATGACATCGCTGAAAAAATTTTCCGGCACGTTCCCAATTGACTAAAATTACACTGTAATTTCAAAAATTTTCCAAAATTTTCTTTCGAGAGGATGGATCTCGCCCCTATTCATTACTGCGCTAATGTATATACACGACTTATATCTGCTATGGTGTATTAATAATGAGTAATGCTGACAACTATTATTGGTATTTAGTTATATATTTTGTGTGGCTTTTAATTAAAAACCGTGTGGTGGGTGGAGTGGAGGACGAACGTCTAAGGACAGCCCTTGTCACCCATGGTTTTTCTTCAATTTTTTCCTGTATACAACGTATTTTTCAGATTTGCTAGTCCCCCCATGGGCCGATTTTTCGTGCTTTTTTTATCTAAATGTAAATGACAAGTGTTGCTTAGAATTGGTTTTTCTATGCAATTATTATTTCAAAATTCTAAAATAAAAATACTCCAGCTTCTGGGGGGGCGCTGCCAAACCCAGACCCCTGTATTCACTCTTTTTTTACGACCAGTGTTGCTTAGAATTGCTTTTTCAATGCAAATTTTATTTCAAAATTCTAAAAAAGCTTCAGCTTCTGGGGGCTGCCGCCCCCAGACCCCTGCAATCACTATGATTTCACAACAAGTGTTGCTTAGAATTGCTTTTTCAACGCAAATTTTATTTCAAAATTCTAAAAAAGCTTCAGCTTCTGGTGGCTGCCGCCCCCAGACCCCTGCACCCACTATATGTATATGAATTCACGACAACTGTTGCTTAGAAATGGTTTTTTGATGCAAATTTTATTTCAAAATTCTAAAAAAGCTCTAGCTTCTGGGGGCTGCCGTCCCCAGACCCCTGCAACCACTATGATTGCACGACATGTTGCGTATATAAAACTTTTGCAATATCAATGAAATCAGTAGAAAAATTTTAAAAAGAACTTTCTGCAGACTGCCGTGGAGTGCGTGTGCGTTTTCACCCCCCCCCCCCGGTCGTCGACCATCAGTTCAGCCCCCCCCTTCGCGAAATCCTGGGTACGCTACTGGTATTTTCAGCTTGGGAGCTGCCTGCTGATTTTTCTCTGCGTATATGCAGAAAAATCAATAATCGATGTACACTGCTGTAACAATGTACTTTTTCGAAATCGGCACCGGGATGTTTCACCAGCAGTATATAAGAGCCATTAGAAAACAGTGTTTATCGCTTCTTGTTCTTAGAGCTGATTTGCTCAGCTCAGATAAAAGTGTCACTTTTGAGCCAAATGGCTCGTGCAGCGGGATGCTTAACATCCTGCAGCACTTTTTTGTACGTACTACGTATTTAGATTAAGTTAGAATAAGCTAGTTATAAAGTAGAGTAAGATACGATGTAGGTATAGCAGCTTACGGTAAGTATGTAATAAAGAACTAATTCATTTAAGGTGGCACTCCTGAAATGTGGGTTTTGGCCATTATTTTGAAAACGCGCAAAAATAAACATGCATCGTAAGAACAAAAGTTGATCAGAAGTGAATTTCCTTCAATTTGATGTACATATCACATAAAAAATTTTTTGAACATTTTTGAGCAAATTTCGTCAAGAAAAATAGATTTTCACGGAAATGCCTTCACAAGCCAGTGCATTTACACGCATGTAATGAATTTGAGAGGCTGAAAAACACTAGCAGTAGTGTTTTACTGAAACATAGGTAAAAAGTTTTGGTGTTTATTGAGTGTGGTATAATTTTTTTGTGAACTAACGCAATACTTTCTGCATGAGACAGAAATATAGTGCGTGTGAATACAAACGCAAATTTTCGGCTTGCGATTTTAAAAAATTGGCTCAACGAAAAAAGTTAAAATTTGGCACATAAATGCACCTTGTCATCTTCGAGCGGTCGCAAAATTTGATTTTTGGCAAATCGATAGTATCTAAAAAATTTAGCCAAATTTATGTTTTTCAAAAATCGCGATTTTAGTGTTTTTCGATATATCAATCATATTCATCAAAAATGACTTTTTGCGACCGCTCGATCACGTTGAGGCGAGCAAAATGAGCTATTGATTGGGCAACAGCTACTTACTTGCGAAGAGAAATCGCAAGCCTAAATTCCACTCACGTTTGGTCTACAGTGAATGCTAATTTGTATCAATCAACTTCATTTTTTGTATTTAGGTATACTTTTACACCAGTTTGCCATTGTGTATCTAAAATTGGCCCCAAACTGCCGTTTTTTGAAAAGTCACATTTCAGGAGCGCCACCTTAAACCTGAAAGGTAGACACCGGGGAAGGAACCTTGCCCCTTTTGGGGCCTACTTGTTATGTATTTTTTGAAACATATGCAGACTTTTTTATTAATATTTGGCTCCATTTGAAGTTGTTTAGATGGGTAAAACTACGCATTTTAGAAAAAATGCACAAAGGTGCCTCATTATGCTTTACTTCTCGGAAAACGTAAACAATTCTGAAATTTTAAGAATAAGAAAATCGAATAGAGATTCTTTTGAACCAAAAAAGGTCCACAAGTCTCCCCTAAGTTGTATTTAACCCAATTTCAGCAGTAAAGTAGCTTTGAAGGTATCACTTCACATTTAGCGGATTTTTAAATTTTATTTAGCGGAATGAAGCCAGGCACCGACGCAAAACTTCTAATTTTAAACATGAATTTTCGCTTCCAAATTTTGTGTTTCTTTTTTAAAGTTGCGGCACAAATTACACTGATAAATTTTGGTCATAAAAAGCAAAAGAACTGTAGGTTTTGTTTACGTTTCAGAGGTGACAAAAAAATTTGTGAAGTTGGCACCTCGTGTTGTGAAGTCAACACCACGAAAAAGGCCCCCTCTCGTTCTCCGTTCCAGTAAAGGAACAAATTTCAATTTTTGCGGCACAAATTTAGCACAAATGTGAGTAAATTTGTGCCGTAAAAATTAGAGTTTGTGCCACTACTTTCTTCGCCAGCTTCACGGACCCAATTTTTCGGCATTCGATTACAAATTAGCTCTGCGCAGTTGAACAATTTTTTTTCAAATTTTACTTTAGAAATTTTTTTATATCATTTTTATTGCTCAGAGCTCGACTTCAAAAACACATAATGGCAATTTTTTTCAAAACCCAGTACGATAGCTAAAAACCAAAATAACTTTCAACTAGAGAAGCACAAAAGCTACACGTTGACATATAAGTTATGATTATTTGTAAAGTTTGAGCAGAGTTATCGTTTGCCGAAAATTTGCTCACGTTCGGTGTTCTGTGAATCACGTGACATGATCACGTGATCTGAAACTTTACCGCAAGCGTTCTTTTACACCATACTACGTATTTGTATGGTAAAGTTTTACTTTTTGTACCTTTTCGATAAATTCTGTGGTAACACCCAATTCCCGGAGCGCCCCCGTAAGGCGAAATAAAAAATAAGAAAATATTTTACTTACGACGTACATGAATAAACAACAACAACAATAAATTTAATGTAATAAATTTAATCGTAATACAAGTAAGTCGGCACTGGCCACAAACCATACAACACAAAGCAACAAAAACACTGATTAATCTAAAAGAACTTATGAGCGTAAATAGCTATCACAATGCGTTCAAGCCGCTGGATGTTTGGTACGCACGCAGGTGGGGCTTTTCGAGGACGTTTTGATTAAAGCCTCAGGGCTTTATTTAAGGACGTTTTGAATAAAGCCCCAGGGGCTTTATTCAAGGCTGGGGTTTTAATATTGCGTGAGCTCCTTCCCTGGGGCTTTATTCAAGGCTGGGGCTTTATTTGAGGTAATACGAACTTGTCGAAGCAAAAAATTAATAAGTGTGATTGAGCTGTTTGCTATGGTCGATGATATATATATATATATATGAATGTTTTAACACAATTCAACACATTTTCAACACAATAAATAATGATATCCACGGTGTAAAATTTTATTCAATTTTGATTTCACCTTCGACTTCAAAGTACTAAGTAAGACCTACCTATTATTTTTTCCTGTTGTGCCACAGCACAACAGGTATTTAATTTTGACTTTGGACGAGAACACTGAGCTTGTGCGACATCTTTTGTCAGTGCGTTTGTGTAGCGTCCGATTTAGTCAAACAGTGCGGGCGTCACATGCGTTTTGTTTGCAGCATTTGCTACCTTAGTTGTTAGTTAAGATGGTTCAGTGTTAATTTACAAGGGCTGGCGAAAACTCCGTTACTAGCTGTGAAATGCCAATCGAAATCATGAAATGCAAACAAGTAAAAGTTTACTGCAATAGTAGTTCAGTTAGTGAGAAGTTAGAAGGGTTGACAACATTAGGCCTGTTGCGCATTAAAAACTAATCGCAAACAAAAAGTACGTAAGTATTAAGAAGAGCATGACACTTTTCATATTATGTCTTGGGACAGTCGTCCATGGTGAGGTCTGAGTGTCACAATTCCAGCGAAAATATCAAACGCGGCCATTTTATGTGGACAAAATTGTATGAAATTCATTTGCACAGATTTACTGCTTAGCCGTTCCAAATTCACTCATACAAAAATTGATAAACACGCTCTAATTTAAAAGTAGAAAACCGCGTCTGTTGATTAAAGAGTTTCGTAACTCAGTTGCTGTATCTATATTGCAAAGAAAATAAAACGCAGACAGTTTCATTTTCGAAACACCACTGCGTTCATAAGCTATATGAGTACAGATCAGCGTTACATAGATGACAAAAAGTAAAACTCATAAAAAGCAACATTTGTTTTTAGTACTAGTTAAAAAAACCAACTATTGGGCAAAAAAATGTGCAAAAAACTGCCAATTAAAAGTTAAAAATAAAGCCTGAATTTTCAAAAAGAGCCGAAACCCGGGATCGAACCAGGTACCTTTAGATTTGTAGTCTAATGCTCTACCAACTAATCTATTCCGGCTTGTACTTTCTTTACTTAAAAGTCTGTAACTATTGATGACTGATAAATACTATGTAGCGTGAGATAACATTTATTTTGATGTGTCAACCTGATTTCCAGAGATAAAAACGTATAAAATTCTTGTGAAAAGGAAGTCTCGTGTCACAATGTGTGCTAAGTGACCATTGCTAAAACCACGATTCCCCTGCACGGTCCCAATAAATTCAATACATCAGTTATTTATAGTGACGGTCACGAAGCGGTGGCTCAGATAGTAGAGTTTCTGATAGTTAATCAGAAAATTGACGGTTCGATTCCTTCTCCGTTTTTTTGAAGCTTCAATTTCATCAGTTTGAGATGGATTTAATGCGCTGTTATTATATGCATATAATAGATTATATAGGTAGTGCAGTGCATATAACATGGCGTTATCAGCAGTCTCATGACCGACACATTACTACAGCAAAGGTAAGAGCAAACACACGCACACAACACAAAAGGTAGGCATGCTGTCAGGTAAGTGTGTTAATTTACAGATTCTGCAAATCCTATACAAACCAAGTATAAAGTACCTGTTGCGCTGTGGCGCAACAGGAAAAAGAACATCAGGGTTAGAATCGAACCCTCGGCCTCCAGATTTGAAATCAAACGCACTACCATCTTAGCTAACGGGGTTATACAGATGGATAGTCATGTAGTCTAATTATTGGTATTGATATGCTTAACATTAAACTACGAACGCATAATTTTCAACACTGACGGACGAGTTATAGGTATAACTCCTGTAGATTATAAAGAGTAGCAACTTCGTTAGTTCTGCTCGACAGGCGCACTTTTGTTATTTTTTACCAAAACTTTTGTGATCCCGGACAACAAATTATATGTTGTGGATACTGGGCAGATTTCTAAAATGGATTAAAATTAAAATAAAATTTTACTTATCAAAGAACTTTATTCAAAGGTGAACTTATTTGCAATATTTTATGCAGTAGCGGATCATCTGAGGGCATAAAACATTTTCAAGGAAACCCGTTTTTACTCATTCAAGGCCACAGCTTCACTAAGGCATACCGTATAAATACCGCTGCACCGCTGCACAACAGGTTTTAACTGACCTCTGGTCAGTTTAATTAAAAATTTGTGTTTGATGCTTACTGAAGATTTTGCCGCAGATTGGGCTTGCTGAAAATACTTTAAATTATCCTAAATTTTTATGCGGCAGGGTCAAATTTTGTGTAAGTACTAACTTTAGACAGCACAAAATTATTAGAAAAGTTTGCATGAAACTGCTGCGTGTTTAAGTTTACTGCAGTCAGCTTTTGTAAATTAAACAGACTTCGTTAAACAAATTTTGTTTTTACTGTTTGTCTGTACGTAACAGTGTGTTTTTGCTTGTGAATTTTGAGTTCCAAAATAAATATCAGACAAACTATAACACAATAATGGAATACTACATTACATACTGTAGGATATATTAGTAAATACAATATAATGATTTTATTATTTAGTTTCAAAATAAGCATTTTTTCATTTTTGATGTAGATGTTATTTTTAAGCTCTGGAAACTTCACTTTCTTATCCATATTGACTCTCACACTCATTCCAACATTTATTCCTGCGAAATTTGCAGCTTTTGGAGTAGCAGCGGACTTCTCTGCAGGAAGCAAGGCAGTCGCTTTTTGTCTGATGGCCTGCGACTGTAACTTCCAAGGGTGCTAAAAGCGCCAGTAAGGCGCAAAGTATAACCAGTTTGATGGGTCCGTTCAGCATTTCGTTTGTTGTAGTCTGAAGCAGTAGAAGGTTTGATTTATGTTTATATTATTATTATACATTATTAAAGAAGGGCAGCCCAGCCGCGTCGCAGCTTTTTTCAGCATGAGATTTGCAATACTGTATGCGTCATTCACACCGGTTAATGGTACCGAGGCATCGTACCGCATTTATGAATGCTTCATACACGCTAGGTATAACACGTAACTGGAATGTCTTGCCTGATTTAGTAGCAAAAGGAACGCGAGCGAATTTATTGAAACATTTACACTCAAACACCCATCCAAGACTAAAAATTTTGTTTCCTTAATGTTGTAGTTATGTAAACGAGTTAATTTAACCATATGGTTTTTGACTTTAATCAATAAATTTTTATTATTATTACATATTATTTTAGGTGCTAGATATTAGTTTTTTGGGCTACTGAAACTGTCGAAACGCATTTGATTACAAAAAGATGTGTTTTTATCTTAGATTTTGCCTATGTGCTCTAAGAATGTTTTGGTAGTAAGGCCCGGTTCATACTTGTTCTGAAGGAAACAGGGACAAGGACGAGGACAAACTTTGGTCAGCTGCTGTGAAAATTGACACAAGCGTTTCGAAATACTATTAGCAAGTAATAAAAATTTCATACGAAAAGTTGGCTTATTTGGCCATTTTCTCAAAACGCTCAAGAACCAAACGATAAGGACAAAGTAAAGAATGACTTTGAACTGGGTCTAATCTTCGTGATAAAAATTTTAAAACTCTATTCACCAAGTAATTTTAGAAAAAAATAGTAAAACTCTATTCACCAAGTAATTTTAGAAAAAAATAGTTTGCACTATTGCAGGATCACCATTGAAAATGTTTTTTTTGTAATTCACCGCTCGAGGCCTATTCACACGAGGGCGCATTTTGCTTCATAGCGTACGCCATGGAGGATGAGCGGGCGCATGAGCGGGCCACGAGCGGGCGCATTATATTTTCATTCACACTACCTGCTGCATTATTTCACACATTGCAGTAGGCAAGCGTGCATGTGCGCCTGCTTATGCGCCCGCTCATGCTCCCTCGGGTGATTAGGCCTTTACACAGATTTTCCGCTGCAGTCTAAGTAAGTCGTTTTTGCGCAAATACTATATTGCAATCCTCTTCTGTGATTGCATACAGTTCTAATGTGAATACGCTGCCAGGGGCCGGTTTCATATAACTAAAATCCTACAATTGTAGCCTAGAATTGTGAAAATGCAGCGAAATTGGTTTCATCAAGCTAGTCACAATTGTGAAACTTCACAATTGTAGCCTTACAATCCTACAATTGTAGATCATAATTGTTGGTTTCATCAACCTACAATTGTGACATGCAATGTTTGTCTAGAATTGTAGAATTACGTTTTATTTCAGCAGTTAAATTAATTCAATTTAGAGTTCTACAATCCGAGGCTTGTAGCATGTCTACAATTGTAGCAAAAATCTACAATTGTAGCCAAAAGCGGTTTCGTAAAACAATTGTGAAAATGTCACAATCCTGCAATTGTGAATTTACAATTGTAGGATTGTAGCACACAATTCTCGCGTTGTTTGTTCGTTAAATTTCTACAATTCTACGCTGACTTTTACAATTGTAGGCTACAATCATACAGTTGTAGCCTACAATCCCAAAATCATACATGTATGAGGCGGAAATGTGGGGACCCCATCCCTTAATCGAGGAGCCCCAAAATTTGGACAAAATTAAAAAAATGGACTTTTTTGCGAAATTTTTACAATTAGGGTCCCCAAAATTTGGCCGGAGAGGCCCCCCAAAATTTTGACCCCGTTACATGTATGCCCATAGTTGGTGGGTACATTCAGTGTTGAACTTTGCAATTAGTTTTACTTATAGGTATGCGCTTATATAGTGCGCATTGTTGGTATTGTTGGTTTATATTGTTGTCATTTGTAACAGTTACCGTTTTAATTGCATTTTTAAATTTTTTTGAAGTTTTTTTACATTTTTTAAATAATTATTTTAAGAATTTTTCTATTCTCAACTGTGCACATAATTTATTGTATTATTAAGGACGGATTGTATTATTCATTTTTTGTTCCTTCTAGAGAAGGAACTATTGTTTTGAAACTAACTGTTCGCAGCGTTAAACACTGCTGAGCAGGCTGCATAGCCTGTATGTTTTGCGTGTGTTTTCAGCCTGTGAGTTGCCGGCTGATTTTTGTCTGCGTATATCCATGAAAATCAATAATCGATGTAAAGTGTTGTGGTGTAACTTTTTCAGCCTCGGCACCGTAATGTTTCACCAGCACTATATAAGAGACCCTGGATAACACTGTTTATCGCTTCTTGGAGCTGATGTGCCCAGCTCAGATCAAAGCGTAATTGGGGCCAAATGGCTCGCTGCAGCGGGATGCTTAACATCCTGCAGCACTTTTTTGTAAAAGTACGTACATACGTAGTTAGGATAGTTTAAGAAGGTAGGTGGTAATTTTGGGTACGCAGTGCAATTTAAAATAAGCTAGGCAATAGGGTAAGTAAGTATATACCTAAGTTACGCAGTGTAACGTACAGTAGGGGAATAGATACAGTTCAATTAAACTTGAAAGGTAGACACCGGGGAAGGAACATTGCCCCTTTTGGGGCCTACTTGTTAATTTACCGTGATAACATAACCAGCATTCTTGTGTTTAACAATTTAGCTGCAGTTTAACAAATTAGCTGCATGACAGTTTAGTAGCTATACCACTTCATAGTTTGGCCCAATGTGAGAAAGGGCATTTGTTTGCACCACAGAATAAATGTTTTATGCAAACAATGAACATGAATATACAACCTACATAGAGCTGAAATGCAAACAGACACACGGCAACGGACAAAAGTATGAACCAAAAATCCGTTGGTTTCTGCCCTCTACCCGATCATTCGTTTGTCGAAACGTGCTTTATTGATGTGTTACTATTTATATACCTTACTTATAAATTAATACGACAAACTGGTGAAACTAAGAGTAGCAAAAAAAGAAATATCACTATGTACAACTATATATTCAGAAGCTTAGTACAGATTTACGGATTTACAATTGTAGCCACAATCCTAGGATTGTAGCAGCTTAAAAAGTCACGCATCTAAACGTGCTAAGAGGACTTGGTGAACTGAAATTTTACAATTGTAGCCCACAATTGTAGGATTTTTTTATGAAACCGCTTTCGTATTCAAGAAATTAGTTAAAAACTGTTTTTGCGCGTCCTTTTTGTACAATTTTTCGGTTTGAATAAGTTTATTTAATAACTTTTTAGATCTGAAATAATTGTTGCGCAGTTTTGTTGCCAAATTTGAGTCTAATTGCTTTACAACTGTCTTCGACAATCCTAGGATTGTGAAAGAACAATCCTAGGATTGTGATTTCACAATATTGTAGCATCACATAAAACACACAGCTGCTTTATGAAACCACTTCTTGCTACAATTTTAATTTATCCCTGCTGTCGCGCGCTTGCTACAATTGTAGGATTTTAGTTTTATGAAACCGGCCCCAGGTCAGGAAAATGCACTATATATTTGTGCGAGCGTGTGTGTTAGGTTGTGCATGTAACTACGTATTTAGCAACAGGCGATTCTGCAGTATAGTTTTTGTAAGCGTAAGGGTGTGTTATGTGTGTCGGAACATGCATCTATTAGCTAGCCTCAGTAAAGCGCAACAGTGTTGTGACTAACCCTATTGTAGAAATGTTTCGTAGACTGGTTATCAATGCATCGAAACCAGGAACAAAACAATGGCAGTATGGCACGCAATTTTCAGCGTGAATATGTACAATTTTGGAACTTAATGTTGGCCGGAAAACATAGCGTCTGGTGGAGACTGGGGTGAAGTTCAGCCGAGCACACAAATGCGAATTCTTTTTTTTGCAGGAACTTTTGCTATGTACGTTAGTAAGTAGTTATGCATGTGAGCAATATGACTTGTAGATAGAAAGTTAAACTGCGGCATATAATTTTTTTCTAATGAGAACGTTTTTAACCACTTTTGGGTAAACGTAGTTGTTTAATTGAAAATTTTGGTTTTAATAAATTTTGTTGCCGCGTTTTATATTCGAAGAATAACCTCAGCACTGCAAGTATGTCACAACGAACTCTATCCTAAATTAATTTAACTCTACTCGCAAAACGTGCTAGTTTTAACTGAATTACAGTTTCACCCACTTTTCCACTTCTTCAAAGTGTCTCAGTTGTCAAATGAATATGTTCAAGTGTTGCAAAAAACGCTCAATGATAAAATGAAATAGAGCTATTCGGCTCAAGATGTTATGACAAAATACAGCACCTGGTGTGTGGGTACGTCCAATTCTCAAATGGTAACAACAAAATACCTATGTATATGGTTTCATTCAGATTTTCAGAAAAAAATGACACCAAACCTTAACTGTAACTTAAAGTTCTCTAATACTTCTGGGCCCGATTTATCGAAGCAAAATGTTCGTCGTTGAAAATGTTCGTCGTTGAAAATTTTGGATTGATCGAAACATTTTCAACGACGAACATAACACGTAATTACAGGACAAATGTTTGTCTTTGAAAAACAAATGTTCGTCGTTGAAAAAGCAGATTTTCGTCGTTGAAAATGCTTGTCGCTGAAAAAACAAATGATCGTCGTTGAAAAACAAATGTTCGTCGGTGAAAAACTAATGTTCGTCGTTGAAAAACAAATGTTCGTCGTTGAAAAACAAATGTTCGTCGGTGAAAAACTAATGTTCGTCGTTGAAAAACAAATGTTCGTCGTTGAAAAATTCTCAACGGCGAACATTTCAACGGATGTCTTGAGCTCCGTTGAAATATTCGTCGTTGAAAATTTTTTCAACGACGAGCTTTTGTCTTTTAGAACATAATAATGTTCTAAAAAACAAAAGCTCGTCGTTGAAAAATTTTTCAACGACGAACAATTTCAACGACCAACTTTCAACGACGAACATTTGTTTTTCAATGACGAACATTTGTTTTTTAACGACGAACATTTGTTTTTCAACGACGAACATTTGCTTTTTCGACGACGAACATTTTCAACGACGAACATTTTGTTTCGATAAATCGGGCCGAGAAAAAGTTAATAAAAAGCAATTACATGGTTAACAACTTTTGAAACTTTTAGTAAAATTGGTTGTGGTAGTTGTCCTTGATAAAACAATAGTTTACTAGATAATTTTGCAATAAAGTGTTGCTTGTTTCCTTGAGCATTATCGAATCATTTGCTATAGACTATGTCGTAGACTATGTCCAGTAATGGTATAGTTCAGAATGTATGATTTTAAACGTACTTTTTAGTCAGCCAGAATCGCAATACGATCACATAAAATCTGTCAATAACCGTAAATCAAAGCAACGGATGGCTTGACAGAGCAAAAACCATTAAGGTGATTACTGATCACAGATTCTTATAAAGCTTTTTGGTACCAAAATGCTAACGCGGTGGTTGTATTTCAGCAAATTGGTTTATGTTTTGGTCTGGTTTTGAAGAGTTTGATACAATATCGTAACGTCATGAATCGAAATTCATTGTGAAAATATTTTAAAATTTCTTTACATTGAAACTGATCTGAATTTGTTGACTGAAGTTTCTCAAATCATTTTACAAAATTAACAGCTTTTAAACGTGTGTTTTGGTGCCAAATGCTGAGTAATGGTATTTGTTTGGTTAAGGATTGAATTATACTTACAGTACAGCGCCAAAATTATGAAATAATCTGGTCACAATAATAAAATAAATAAATAAATAAATAAACAAATAAATAAATAAATAAATTAATAAATAAATAAATAAATAAATGAATAAGTAAATAAATAAATAAATAAATTAATAAATAAATAAATAAATAAATAAATAAATGAATAAGTAAATAAATAAATAAATAAATAAATAAATATTCTCATACATTATTCAGGGACTATTTTATAATTTTGCCTGGTAAACGGACATTTTTACAATTTACAAGTAAAATTTTTACATTTTATTGCAATTTATTACAATTATTTTTACAATTTTTACAATTTATTTTTACAAGTAAAAATCGACCGTTAGCTGTGATAAGAGAGAGTTTAATTTTGTTTATATAATATGGATTTTAGACTGTTGCAAGCAAAATGTTGAGCGGATTTATTAAGCTGGTTATGATTTGTGCCTTATTGGCTATTTTGGCTCCACAGGAACTAACAGCTGAAGCTGAAGTGTCAAGGATCCAATGTGTTAAGAATTGTTTCGAGCCAAATTGTAAAGATACAACATGTAAAAGGCGCATGCGAGATTGTTGGAAGAAGTGCCATCAACAAAATGGCTGATCATAAACGAAATGATTTTATTGATTATTAATATGAAACCAAAATAATTCATATTATTAATAGTAATAAAAATGCACTATGGTGGCTTGATTATTAAACGCTATTAGCGATCTAGGATGTTTATTTCATAAAAACACTAATATTTGAATGAATATTCGAATTACAAGTTGCAGCCTACACCACATTACGTCTTGTCTACTACGGTTTGACCAGGAAAATTATTTTAGTAGCAAACCCTGTGGCTTGCCTAACCGCTTGAGCCTAAATTAATGTTTGGACTGAGAAGCAGAGCACTGCGATGAGAGTGTCATAATGGTCAAGATAGCCCAACTGTCCCAATGTGCGAGTGTACGGACTATGGAGGTACAGTACCACCCAAGATTACTTGCTGCAGACTCCGGAGTCAAAACGGAGTCAAAGTCACTTGATTCCGAAATCATAGCAAATAGTTACTACATGCATACGACGACTCCCGATTCAAGTGACTCCGTTGTGACTCCGGAGTCTGTAGCAAGTAATTTTGGCCGGTACTGTAGCTTACTGACTCCGAGTCTCGGCACGCTGTGGCGCCACTTAGCTTGTCTAAACTATGGTGTGAGGTGTGAAATCACTTTTGGCAGGTGACACGGTAAAAACTGAGAAAGTATACAAGGCGTTATTCGAGGAAAACTTGGCCACTACCTAACGTTTAGAAAAAGTCAACAAGCATAATTCACAGGTTTTGTGGCTGTGAAATAGGTATTCCGTTTAACATAAAGTATTTATGACAACAGGAAGAAATATGCCCAAATCAGGAAAATTTGGCTGTGGGTACGCGAGATATTTCCCGTTATTTCATGTTCTGGCCCGATTTATCGAAGCAAAATGTTCGTCATCAGAAATGTTCGTCATCAAAAATGTTCGTCATCGAACATTATGGATTGATGGAAACAATTTCTATGACGAACACGACACTAAATTATAACAAATGTTCGTCATCGAAAATGTTCGTCATCAAAAGTCCGTCATCGAAAATGCTCGTCATCGAAAAAACAAATGTTCGTCATCAATAAAGCAAATGTTCGTCATCGAAAATGTTCGTCATCGAAAACGCAAATGTTCGTCATCGAAAAACAAATGTTCGTCATCAAAAAAATTTCAACGGCGAACATTTCAACGAATGTCTCGAGCTCTGTTGAAATGTTGCCGTTCGAATAAATTTTTGATGACGAGCTTTTGTCTTTCAGAACATAATAATGTTCTAAAAGACCAAAGCTCGTCATCGAAATAATTTTCGATGACGAACATTGTCGATGACGAACTTTCGATGACGAGTATTTTTGATGACGAACATTTTTGAAGACGAACAGTTTTGATGACGAACATTTAATTTAGTGTTATGTTCGTCATCGAAATGTTTCCATCAATCCAAAATTTTTGATGACGAACATTTTCGATGACTAAAATTTCTGATGACGGGCCCTGGTCGAGTATCTGTGTTCATGACGTCTGGTATAGTGTGTGTCGTGTGAACCTTTAAAAACCTTTACCGACAAATAGTTGTCAGAAACATAAGCCTTTTACGGCCCAACACTGACTAATCCGAATGTCACAAACTACATATGTAAGTTTGGGTTGCGGCGTTTTTTGCTTACGCTTTTTTATTAGATGAGTTTAGCACTGTTAGCAGCTACTTGAATACCTTTAACAACTGTCTTGATAAAATTGTGAAAAATTATTGTTTTCTGTCTCTAACGTTGTTAAAATCAGTATTGTGCCGACCTAAATTACTTGCTTCAGACTCTGGAGTCAAAGCAAAGGCGGACGTGGAGTCACTTGATTGTGGAGTCAAAAATGCATAATTTATGTATAGTTTGACTCCAGATTCAAGTGACTCCGCAGATCCGACTCCGCTTTGACTATGGAGTCTGTAGTAATTAATTTTGGTCGGTATTGCAGTTTGGTTCAGACTTTATGTTTAGTAAATGTAGGTATGTTTCTAATCTACTTTTCAGTCGGCCAGAATTACCACCAGCCAAACCACATTAAATCCATTAATAAAAACCAACTGATGACTTGACAGAGCAAAAGACATTAAGTTAATGGTATTGAGCATTTTGGTAGTAAAAACACTATTTTGCGAAGGTTAGATTTCGCAAACGTTGCTTAAGTTTGGATTATATGTAGTTGTTTATTCATCATCGCATATGAACACATGTTGAATTATACTTGTTACTTGATTGCTGAACAGTTTTTAACTATTTTTTGGACAATTCAATTATTAGAAGGGCTAAATACAGGGTGTCTCGTCTTGCTTTGGAGCAAAATAACCCTTTGACGCCCAGAGGTTCTCTCTCTAGCCAGCTCGCAAGACCACCATTCGATAAAGAATTTAATGGTGAACAAAACATAATCAGTCGATTATGGGGATGTTCACTATTGTTATTATGTACCTCACCCTAGAGGACTAACACAGCAACCGTGCGCCTGTCATAGTTGACTGCTAGAAAAAACATCATAATGAGGGCATAAAGAAATTACTACTTTCGCGATGAAAAAAATCATATTTTCACAAAGCTTAAAAGAAAAACTGAATCCAAAAATTGTTGATCCGCGAGCTCAAAACTGAGCGATTTCAAGCTAATATTACCAAAAAATTGCAACCAGGCAAAAAATATTGCAATATTTGCGATTCAACATTTCCTCCTTAACCCTTTAATGCCCAGAGCATCTCGCGCCAGGCAGCCCGATTCTGACACCTTCTAGTTTTTTGATCATTGCTCGAGTTACGTGCATCGTAGACAGATCGCGAAACCACCATTCGATAGAAAAATGAATTGTGCACAAAACATAGTCAGTCAGTCGATTAATTGTCTAGGACGCACCGTTTTAGCGTTATAAGCGCTCAAAGTTGAGAATTTGTGAAAAAATTGCGCCATCGCTCAGGCATAATATGTACCTCCCCCTAGAGTATTAACACAAAAGTCGTGCGCTTGCCATAATTGAAGGCTAGCAATAGAGTACAACATTTGTTGTATCTGATGCATACAAAGTTGACTGCTGGCGGCGCAACCCAAAATCTTGATGAGGTCACGAAGAAAATACTACTTTTGCGATGAAAAAAGTTAAATTTGCACATTGCTTATGGAAGCATAGGTTTTGTTGTGTGGCAGAAGATTCAAAATTTGGCCACTAAATATAAAGATCTAAGCTTTCTGAAAAAACAATTTGCAGTTCAGCTGAATAGAATGAACAAATCAAGTTTTATGGCCCCCGATTGGGTATTCATCACGTGATGTGCCAAATGGCAGCTCTGGGAATTAAAGGGTTAATCAAGCAAAGGTTTCGTTGTGTGGCAGCAGGACTAAAATTAAGCCACTGAATGCAAAGATCAGTTATAAAAAACAGTTCGTAGATCCGTTGACTAGAATAAGCTAGCCGAGCTTTATAGGTAGTTTCAGATTGGGCACCCAACCACGTTGGGTACCTGAGGTTCACAGTGCGCATGAAAGGGTTATCCTTTTTTGTGTCAGCACAGTTGGGAAAATAATAGATGGGGCAGGTATATTGTTTTGAAACAGGATATAGGAACAAAACGAGATATGTAGGAGCTAAGCCTAGTATAATTCGCTATAACTCCAGATAACGATGACAAAAAATAATATCATCTCAGATTCTATATTTCAGACTGCGGCAAGAAAAATGGTGGGCGCACTTATTAAGCTAATTATGATCTGTGCCTTAATGACTCTGTTTATTCCGCAGAAATTCACAGTTCAAGCTGAAATGACTAAAAACGAGTGTTTGTTTAATTGTCGCGAGCCATACTGTGAAGATCTACGATGTAAAAAACGCATGCGAGCTTGCTGGAGAAAGTGTTATGAAGATCCAACAACACAATTTATCCCAATAATCACAAAATAATTTATTTTTAATAATTTAAAAAGTATTAATAACTGCAACTTACATCCATCACTGTGTTAACTGCAGTAAAAACATGCAAAAAATACTTTGGATTGGTAATATTATACGAAACTTATTTTTCTTCACTTCTGAACTAAGTACTTCAGAATTCTGAAAGCGCATCAAAGACCAGTGTGGCAGTAGTTTCTGTATTTTTGGACGTACGGGGTTAAAATGATAATAAAAATAAATTTATTTAACGTCGTTACAAGCACGAGGACAAGGCTCATTTCAGCATGTACGACCTAAATAGTGAAAGTTAGCTTAGCATTTTTTAAACGCTTTCAGTGTATAAAGGCGTCGTTAGCCTATTTATCCCACGTAGGTCATAAGACGAATGGATGACACTGTAGAGGTCACGTCTTTTGAATGGCTGCCCAAATCAAACGGCTGCATAAGCAATGTTTAGTGCTCTGGCTTTTCTTCGTGTCGCTAGGCTACTAAGGGCCGATTCCTAAAGTGGATTAAACGGATTAGATTAAAATTTGTTTTGCCAATAACTCAGTGTTAGAACGAAACATTGTGCATCATTTTGAATATACACCATTGAGTTTCAAATAAATTCTTTACAATTTCAGAAATGTTTTAATGTGACAGTATAGGTTGTGCTGTAATTAGGTAAATAGTAGATTGTTAGGTTAAATCCAGAAGTAACGATTTTCTTTGCAAATTTTCAACAAATCTTTTGCATTAAGTTTCCATAAAAATGCACAAGTCCCCAAAGAAATTTACAAAGTGGTTCTGCAAAAAAGCTGAGTGGCAAGTTTCACCGTTTTAACCTGTTTGATTTGGGTATGAATCAAATCCAGCTCTTTGCTCAAGCAAAGTTGGTTGAGTTTTTTCTTTTTTTAGCCTTTTGTAAAAGTTTTTCTAAATTGGAATAAAAAAATGAGCTCGCAACAGGTTTTTTGTCAAACATGACCAACTACTGTAAAATTGATTTTATTTATCTTTAGCAGCAAACTGTTGCTTGTTTCCTTTTGTGCCACAGCACAACAGGTCTCTTAATTTTGATTTCTGGCGAAATACACAGGGCTTGTAGTGCAAAGTAATTCTGTGCGTTAGTTTACTTTGCATTTTAGAGCAATTGTGCGTGAGTCACATCATTGCCTAGTGCAAAAATTACATAGTACGCAGTGAAAAGCTTCAGTGTACGTTTGTTTAATTCATGTGTGTCACTTATCGCGCGTGTGTCACATTGCTGATAGTACTACAGTGTTTGTGATATGACAGAGAACACGCTGAGTCTGTCTAACTGTAAGAATATTGTATTTGCTTAGGCAATTAACCCATGCCAGTAAAACTTACGTATTAAATCTGTACATACAGTAAAGACTTCGTATACTGTAATAATAATAATAATGATAAATATTACGTCACAATTGTAGACATTATTATGCAAAATAGTTCATACGTCATTATATAAAGATGCAGTCAATAAGAATGACTTGTCAAAATCACTACATATGCTGGAAAAATGTCAACGCATTGTCTTGTGGTTGGAAGCTTGCATCAGTCAAGCCACTGTCTTGCCAGTGAATTCAGTGAACTACAATGCTGTGTCATGGCTTTGTTTGCTTTAGCCACAGCTTTTGTGAACAGTATGCAAAACACCGATTTTACTAATTTAAATGTAATCTTCCAATTTGACAAACGGATTGTTGAGTCATGATCAAGTACCTTCAATTTTTGTCATACAGGATGCAACTGTGACGCAAAAATTAACTGAGTTAATCGTGGGTTTTTAAATTCATCCATGATTAGCGATGCAGAATGCAGATGCATTCACTACAAAAACTTTAGTGTATGTTTGGTTGATGCATTTTTAGAAACTGACTACATCCAGCTCAAAGTTTGAGCATTTACTGTTGGTGTGGATCAGCTCGAGACACTAGCAACTGAGTTCAGAATCTCAATCATTAACAGACACAGTTCATGACTAGCATTAGGATGTTTTTATAATCCACATTTATTTTCTTTGAGAGTTTTTGAGTTTGTTTTTACACAATTTGTTGAAAGATTTGTTGCAAAAGGGTGCTTTCACCCTTTTGCATACACAGTTTGCTGAAAAAATACTGTATCAATCTTTTGCACAATTTAAAGTAAGATAATTATTTGCTGCACAACAAGTTTTAGCTAACCCACTGGCCAGCTTACTTGAAAGTAATGCTTAATACTTACTGAAGGTTTTGCCGCATATTGGGCTTGTTGTCTCACGGAGTGATAATATAGGTTTGGTATTTCCAGGCACATTTTGCAATTGGCTTTGCTTGTTACAACGTGTTAATTGAGCTTTTGTAATAAAGTATATGCGCAACGGCTTACGTCACATTGTCCATTACATTTAGGAGGAACACTCTACACACATATTTCCATGCCGAGCTGTATTTTACCGACGTAGTAAACTAATACTTATTGTTGTGTCATAAAAAATATGAGCTAAAAAAGCTTGTTTTGACATGAATCACGAGAACACGCAGTTTCGTTTCTTAGTTACAAAAGTTCCATACTCAGTTCTATGTGCAATGCTATGAGCCAAAACTTTCTGTTTGTCTAGGCTTACGTTCCTTTGTTCTTCAGTGTTAAATAAGTTAAGCGTTTTTTCATAAATTATTTATGCTCATATTAAGTGCTAGCTTTAACCTTCTCAACGTTTTAGAAATGTATGTGAAGCAGATTTTTTGAATTTTCTTGTATTCAAATAAACTAGTTGCATCGTATTTAATTTTATAGTTTTTCGCTTTGTTTTAATATAAAGCTCAAGTTTACATTTTACCAAGCTTTCTCTAATAAAATTGATGCGTTTTAAAATTTTTTTAGCCTGTACACAATATTTGAAAATTAGGTAAACCAATTCAGCTTTCCGTTGCGTAGGTTCTGACGGAACATTCCCAACTGTTTCCTCAAGTATCACCATTGTGTTGTAGTATTAATTATCTTGCAGACATCACAAATTTATTATAGTTACGGAATCGGCATACACAATGGGTTGATTAACACAACGTGATCAAATTCTAACCATTCTTCAAATTCAACCAAGGCCAAGTCGAGCACGTAGTCATGATTGCATGAAATGCACATAGTCTTTTATTACAATATTCTATTTTATGCAAAAAGAGTGTTTAGACTGAGTCTAAAGCAAAAACAAGTTTGTCAGCTAAACAACTTCAGTCAAATTGTCTGAAGGTCTAGCAGTTTATTATGCTTAATAAGTACGCATTCGCGACTTTTTCAAAGGTGCAATTTAAACTTGATAGTTTCACAACATATTTTATTGAAAAGAAAACAAAGAAGCGAAACAGCACAAAATAAAAAACACAGCAAAACTGTGAAATTGAATTAATACGACATGATAATATGAAACGGATAATGAAATATGATAATATGAGTAAAGCATCGGGATTAAGACCATTATAATGTTTAACACATAATGTACGTACAGCACCGACCAAAAATACTTGCTAAAAAATTACTTGCTACAGAGACTTCTGAGTCAAAGTTCATAGTAACGATATTCTGACTCCGGGATCAAATGAATCCAACTCCGCTTTGACTCCGTAGATACTAATTTTGGTCGGCACTATATACAAGGTCATGAACACATCTTCATATCGTCAATACAGTCATAGACAACACTGTGTTACATAATTTTAATAAAAAATTAGTCCATAAATATTTTGCTAGGTTCTTCTGCCATTTTCAAACTGTTTGAAAACATCTTGGTTGCAGGTGACCTGCTTTTACTAGAACTCTACGTAAATTTCCGATACCCATTCATAGGGACTATTTTCGTAACGTTGACTGAACAGACGGCTGTAAGTATGAATCGATCCTATTAACTCACTGTTTTAGATCTTTTATCATTTTGAAAATGAAGTATTGCTATTTATTAATGTTTGCTACTATTGCCGTTTTGCTGGATCAGCGATCTATCGTTCTCAGTCAACGAATGAGCCCCTGTAAAACCGCTTGCTACGACACTTTCGGAAGTTGTCTGCCAAAACGGTGTCAGTCCAAACGCTATAAATGCTTGGAGAAATGCAACCAAAATGACTAACAATGCGGACCAACAGAATTGTGTTTTGTGAAATTGGGATTCATAGAAGGTGAAACTTGAAGCTAAAGTCTGACCAAAAAATGAGATATATTTCGTTGCGAAAAGCTAAAGCTCCAAGGATCAAGAATCAAGTTGCCGAGTTGCTACTGAAATCACGCAATCTGTTTCCTTTTAGATTTCAACATTTTTTGACGAGTCATTTTTTTGACATTTTTTTGACCATTTTTGACACGTGATAATATGAAATACACACACAGAATTTTTTATTACTATGTTCTAGTTCATTCGAAAAGAACGGTTGAGACAGAAGTTAGCATCTTTTGTGTGTTTTTTAAAACTGAAGTAAACTTAAAAGTAATTAATAATTAAAATAATGTAAATTTTTTAATTTTTATGCTGCGAGTAGATTCAGCGAAAAATTTACTTAATTTGCTGGATTTTAGCATAGAAAAACTTGATTTGTTTTTTAAATGTCGTATTATCTCATATACAAATATAAAAACTGCATAAAAATACTAAATAAAATTATAAATACAAACACATAAAAATATAAGTACATAACTATATAAAAAATATAAGTACAAAACTATATAAACTATAAAATACTGTCTCACTAGAAGGCTATTGGCATGATAGTTAAGGTAGCGCTCAGCAACAAAACTCATGTTTGGCGCTCAGCTCATGCAATCAAGAGTACATAATAGGAAGAGTATGACACTCTTCCTATTATGCCTAGCAGCGCGCGTCCAATGCGCAGCGCGAAATAGGCCTTTTATGTACGGTTTTGAGGGGGGGGGTACCCCCCCCTCAACTGAAGACCCCGTACTCAACTGAGGGGGGGGGTACCCCCTACTCAGTTCGATACCCCGTGCTCAACTGAGGGGGGGGTACCCCCCCCTCAACTCAGCACCCCGTCTTCAGTTGAGGGGGGGTACCCCCCCCTCATTTCAAGACACTGACAAAGTCTTTGCGCTACCCCCCCCCCTCAGTTCAGTACCCCGTCTTCAGTTGAGGGGGGGGGGTACCCCCCCCTCAGTTCAGCACATCAACAAAAGTCCTTGTCAGTGTCTTGAAATGAGGGGGGTACCCCCCTCAATTGAAGACTGGGTACTGAGTTGAGGGGGGGTACCCCCCCTCAGTTGAATACGGGGTCTTCAGTTGAGGGGGGGGTACCCCCCCCTCAAAACCGTACATAAACGGGCTATTTCGCGCTGCGCATTGGACGCACGCCCGTAGGCATAATAGGAAGAGTGTCATACTCTTCCTATTATGTACTCTTGATGCAATAAATAACAATACCACTTTAAGCGTATATCAAAGAGACATCAAAAAAACCTATTTACAATACAGTTCAGCACTTTAATATGAATGTGTCAAATTTTATGACCATGTCGAATTTCCTATTCACACTAATTTTGTTTTTGACCTAGCTCAGCGAAACTTCAACCGATTTTGATGATCTTGGTATCAATAGAAAGATCTCTCAAAAATCTAGACGTGATTGATCTTCGATTTTTCATTTTTATTTTTGATTTTGGAAAAAATCGATTTTTCAAAAATTAGTCGTGTTTGAGCGACTACAAAAAGTGCTGCGGGCCAAAATTTAAAAATCGAAAAACTTTCACGTCTGCATTTATATTCTTTCTTTCATTGTGCAAATTTTCAACTCAATCGCAAACGGCAGCTGGGACCCAGGTCCAAAAAAAGTAGTCGATTTCGCTACGCAAAAATGTAAGGTTTGCCCACACGTTTCACTTTTTCAAAAATTAGACCTTTCCTAGGACTGCATATTTCCGTTGAAAAAGTTACAAAAAGCCATACTCAATTTTTTAAGAAATTAAATCAAAAATTGGACATTTTCGAAGATTTATCAGCTTTGTAGGTTTTTCATTTTGGATTTGCTATTTTCACGGCTAAATAACTCCGCAAAACTTCAACGTATTCTTAAGTTTAATACATCAATTTAAAGCTAAGAAACCGCATATTTCAATGATATAAGTAATCATTTTATATGGACACAAATTTTTTTTTGCTACGGCTGCAAAATTGTCCAAAAAATTTAAAAAAATTTTTTATCACAATATGCACATCAAATGAAAGCTATTTTCATTCTGAACAACTTTCCTTCAAGTGATTATGGTCAAAAATGCCGCTGAAAAAAATTAAACGCCAAAGTCGGTTCCCCTGAGCGCCACCTTAAACAAATGCTTTTTTAGAACACTAGTGCCTCAGTAACTCTAAAAATGAGCCACTGTTTCTTGAGTAAGACACTACCGATGTACTCTTTTCGCTTGAAAATAACAATATCAAGAGCATGCATACTCTGAAATTCACAACCAAACACTGACACTGAAGCTTTTCTTGTTGCACGAAAATTTTGACATGAAATACGTAAAATCTTAGGGTCGGTTCACATAGGTGGTTTTGCTACACCATGGTCTTACCCGTATGTTTTCATATGATTTACACACAATAGTTTCATTACGAAATATTGCCTGATTCGTTACGAGTTTCGTAATTTTAGTGTTTCGAGTACTTTCAAATTTTTAAGCAGAACTTGATAGGTCTATGAATTCTGCTTGCTAGCCGGAAAGTCAATTAGTCAGTTAATCCTTAGCAGCAGTAACATGCTGACTCACGGTGGCGGTTGCTGGATGCACCGAAGTAAGGGGTTTTCGCGTGAGTACTTGCACAACAGTCATGCGCAGTTTCAGTCCAAAGGTCAGATAAAACATGGGCGTTAGTGCGCTGTTGAATACGCTCAGAATGGTCAGAGTCCCGGATCCCACATCGTCAGAAATGTAGCCAGCGTGATGTAACGGCGCTTCGATCCAAAACGACAAACAATAAGCGATCAGCACCGAAACAATTCCGCCAAATTGCATTGCCAGATTTCGCTGACGGGCTTCAGCGGCTGCTTGCTGGCTTCCCAGGTTTTGCGATGACGTTTTGCCTAAGATCAGCCAATAAACGGCCGCGTAAATTGACGCTATGGACACCCAGAGAGAGGTTTGGGTGATAATGGTGGGCAGCATCCCGTAACGGCCGCAGCTTTCATTGCATTCCATCTCCCAGGCAAAATGGTCCGGCACCAGGCTACAGCCGCAAAACTTGACTTGAATGGCGATCAAACTAGCAAACAAATAAGCTGCCGCTAGCATTAAAAGTCGCGTTTTGCTTGTCATGAAAACTTTGTACTTAAGCGGGTAGATTACAGCCAATAGTCGATCTATACTGATCAGCAGCATGTGACAGATAATGAACCACCAGGAAACGTCGAAAACCCGACCAACAAAACGCTCGTATGCGGGCCAAAAGCGACCAATGATTATTCGTGGCATCATATAGATTAGCTGGCACACCAAAGTAGTGCAATCGGGAATTGATAAAGATACGGCAAACATATAGAACGCATCGGAAAATTGATCCCGTTTGGTCAGAATAATATAGTCTACGATCGCATAGACTACGAGACCGACTAAGCATAAACAGGACATAATTGTGACGTAGGCTACAGAGTAAACGTTTAGATTTAGCTCCGGAATATCAGTTGTTTCGTTAGCCATTAGTAACTTTTTGGATAAGTTTCCGAGTTCAACTAAGCGGCACGAAGTTGAAGCTTGAATGAGAAAAACGGATGTCAGAAAGTTTAATATAGATAGCAATCGCAATTAGCTTTATAGAATTTCAGCTTGCAAAACATGTTTTGGCTATTTCAGAACTGAAAAATAATGTCATAAAGGAAAATCAGGTCGAACTGTTCGAACTAGTTAAGCTTCTTTCACATAACTTTTTGGTTTATAAATATTTCTAGCTATATAATCGAGGGGGGGGGGGTTGGGTAACGGCTGAGAACCCATCAGATTTATGACAGATTCTTACTCTAAATTTTACAAAACTTTTAAATAATGTTTTTTTACTATTGTTGAGGTATTTTTTGGTTTCCATCCCAATTTTTATATATATGAAGATAGCCGGTATCAAATGTAACTAATACTATTATGACGGTATCAAATGTAACTAATGCTGTCTATTGTAACGTTAAGTATGTCCTGAGTTCTCGTACTATTTAAAAATTTTGATCAAGCTTTGACGAAGTTTTACTTTTAAAATTAGAAATTGAAATTTTCAACGGTAATCTTAGTAACATAATATGATAATCAGATACCGTAATATCTTGAATATATAAAACCACCAGGGGTTTACTGTTTCTTGCGCGCCTTATCTGGGGTTTAATCGAGGCTAGGGTTATATTTAAGGCTGGGGCTTTATTTTTTCGTCGGTTTCCTAAAGGGGGCCTTTCACTCAGTTTTTAGTAAGAGGTAATACGGTGTAGTACTAAATCACATTATAAAACAATAAAGCAAGTATTGACATAAGTACAAGCAAGAGTACATAGGATGAAGAGAGTATGACACTCTTCCCACTGGCCAGCTTGGCCGCGCGGTAGTTGCGTTGCATAATAACGGCCAAAAACGGACCCAAATGAGTAACCCTACCCAAACGGGTACCTGGTACCCAAACGGGTCCTACAGGTACATACCAAAATCTGTCCCATAGCGTATCTGATTCGCTGATGGGGGTAACCAAACGAGATGGGTACCCCCATCAGTCAATCAGATTGCAGCAGCTTTTAGCTCCACCTATGTATATACAATCTAGCTACCGTAATCACGTGCAACAGCATATGTGACGTTGCGGATAATGCTGTTTTTAGTTTGCTGTCCGATCGGAATTAATTTAAGTCTTTGGGGCAGCAAAATGTTCAAGCAGTAAGCAGTAAAAGTTTACATGACAGAGTGAATATTCTGTTGTAAATGAGAAATAAGGCCTACGAGATTCGGGGGCTGTGGTGTAGTTGTTAGCATTCTTGTCGTCTACACAAACAGCGCAGGTTCAATTCCTGGCGCCTCCATTACTTTTTTCCTTTTTAGATTTGGTTTTCATCTTTCTTTCAACAATTCTATCTACATTTTTTAAATACAAATTAACAGTATAGACCTACATAGGTATGCTACTATTTGCTACAGACAACTCATGGACAACGAATATTAATCGAGCACAAACACAAGAAGTAAACCAAGTAAAGCAAAGTAAACCACATCAGGCAAAACAAAGCAATACCGTATAGACATCATCATGCGATGTCTAACCATATTGCTTTGTTTTGGCGGAGGACGCCACGTTGCTCAGTTGAAGTATCGACCAAAAATTATGCAGCATTATTAAAACCAAATAATGCTAACGGAAAAAAATAGGAACGTAAAGTGACATTAAGTTACTAGATTAGAGGGCACACAAGTGCATGATAGATGATTGTAGACTGTTTTGGTTCGTCAAGCCAAATGCAGGTGTATTTTAATTGCTAATTGTACAGTTGTTAAGCAGAAAATCTCGCTTGCAAAGGTTTTTTATACTGCGGCTAGTGTTATAATAATAATAAAAAAGTTTGGAGGATTTTTAATGAATAAGAAATCTGCACAAAACCACCTGTTGTTGCCAGAACGGTAAGATTGCTGTTTTATGAGGAGATTTATACAGCGAAATAGAAGCGATTAGTATTAATCCCGCTTCGTAGTGCTGAAACCACGTTTAAACATGAAACTTAATGTGCATTAGTAAGCATCTTGCGTTTTTTCTTAGTTTATTTGCAGTATTGCGTCTATGTATCTAAATATGCGGCTCAGGGCGTTTGAGACTAATTTGGCTTTCCTTCTCGCAAGGCTGCGCACATGTGAGTGTGCGCGTGCGTTTTTGATAATACTTAAATTGGGGCTCAATTGGATAGGCTTAGGCTTAGGCTTAGTCCCAGGGTTAGTATCAAGCTTAATTTTAGTCTAGGCCGACGCTTAAGACTTGATTTATACTTACATCCGTATGTTCGTTCAGCCGGCTAAATTACGAAATAATGACGTCAATAATACATATTGTATAACATCGGCATATGGCGTGATTATTTTGTAATTTTGCAGGCTGAACGGACACATAAATCGAGCTTTAGTTTTGTAATTTTGCCATTTATATGTTTATGTGCATAGCCTTGAACGAAGGAAAGCCACGTTTGAGACTAAAATGACAATCGCTTGAATCGACGAGTTTGGGTAAGGATAAGGCTCGATTCATACTTACAGCCGTATGTCTGTTCAGCCTGCAGAATGACGTCGCTAGCAACCTAGTGCAGTGGATCAGTCAGCTGGGTTGTTTTGATGTGAAAACTGCATCAAATCAAAACTAGTTTTGACGCAGTTTTGATTTTTGATGCATCAAATCTAATCAAATCAATCGATTTTAAAAAGGTCCAAATCATATCAAACCAAATCAATCGATTTTCGAAAGGTGTAAATCAAATCAAATCAAATCAATTGATTTTCAAGAAGCCCGCATCAAATCAAATCAAATCAATTGGTTTTTGAGAGGGTCCACATCAAATCAAATCAAATCAAATCAATTGATTTTTGAGAAGTCCACATCAAATCAAATCAAATCAAAACTGAAAAATTACTTGGGTTCTGATGCAGTTTTGATCTAGTTTTGATGCAGTTTTGATGTAGTTTTGATGCAGCGTGAAAAATTTATTTCTAATTTGAAAAAAATTTCTAATTTGGCTGAGCCAGCACATGTGACGTCATTATTTCGTCATTTTCATCAGAACGGACACACGGCTGTAAGTATGAATCGAGCCTAAGGAATAGGAAAATAGGAATCTGGGAGTTGTAATCTGGGTTGTCTAGTTGCGTATATTGCCAAAATGCAGATACTAGCAGGGAGAATCTTTAGTTTACCGACACTTACCACGAGTACATATCAATTTATTTGAAAAAAAACCTAGTGGTAGTAATGCTTCAAGAATTGAAGCAATAAAAAAGGGTCAAATAACTGAAATAACTTTATTTACTGTATTTCTTTTTATTTTCGTTACTTTCTTTTTTTTTGGTTTTTTCTCCTTCTTCCTTTGTTGCGTTCTTCTTCTAGTTTGTTACCTTATTTGGCCATTTTCTTACTTTCTTCTACGTTTTGCGCAATTATTCTCACATTGTAGTTTTTCAAATTTGCAGCTCTTGCTAAAACACGTCTTCACTTGGCAATTGTAAATGCACTGATCCTTGGCAGTTTGACCAGCCACTCTAATCTCCTGTGGTCCAAGCAGTAGGAAAATGGCGCAAACCACAAGTAGAGTTGGTAGTCGGTTCAACATTGAGTTAGCTGTTTTCCTGAAAATACGGTTATGCAGCATATTTTTCCTGTTGTGCCACAGCACAACACTACAACAGGGGCCTGTTTCAATAAATTCACAGGCGCACAATTGTGACAAATTGGGCTGCAAAAGCAGGTGATTCGTAACGAAATTATATGTCAATTCATTACGAATCACCTGGTTTCGCACTAACAAATCTCACTATTGTGGGCCTGTGAATTTATTGAAACGGGGCCCAGGTCTTTAATTTTGATTTTGTAAGATTACACTGTCTCGTTTGGTGTTGAATGTCATTGCGTGTGTTTAGTTCACTCTTTTGAGTAAATGCGCGTCTGCAGCAAACTTTTGCAGCAGTATTTACCAGCACTGTATTTCTGTCCGTTTGTTTACCTCATGTGTGAGCGTAGTAAAGGTGCTGTCACATAAATGCAGTCTGCAATCTGTTCGAATCCTAATGAACATACGTATGCTTTGCAGCTATGATTGCATCGGCTAATGCAAAACTAGCGTCGACTGTATTATTTACAGTGTTGAAAATTTTCAAGTTATAAAGCACAGCGTTTTTGGATGCTCACTTTTCAATTGACGATTTTCATACAAACGGCTATTTATCATTTTCTAATATCAAATGTTTATCACAGTAAATGGAAATGGGCTGGTGAATTTTATCCTTGCATATCTGTGTAACATCAAATGATATGTCATTTTGCGAAGGTTTGCTTTATTAAATGAAAAATAATGTTTTAGTGTTAAAAAAAGTGTGACCTGCACAAGTGCAACTGGTTTTAACTGACCTGTGGTCAATTTACTTAAACACTTATGCTTCAAAGTTACTGAAGATTTTGCCGCAGATTGGGCTTGTTTGTGATTTAAAGTACACATAATTATAGAAGACAATATTAAAAATTTTTAGCTTTGAATTATTTTTTCATACTTGTTATGTTCATGCCTGAGCCTACTGTTTTGTCCCTAACATAATACGACCCCAAATGAGCCAAATTTTTTAATGAAAAAACTTGTGGTAAAGTCCACTTCTTACACAAAAGTTAGTGGAAACATTTCCGTGATTGCTTCACAATAGCTGACCGAAAATTGTCTTTGTCTATGTCCCTATCCTTTTATGTATAAAAAAGGACAAGTATAAAGCGAACTTACAAAGTATATACACGGAGAAATAATCTTAAATACCTTTTTCTTTAACCAACTGTAGCTTTAAAATGAAAGCGACAAACACAGATTTAGTATTCAACGGTATTGGCCACAGCTTGCTAAGATTCGGTTGTTTATTGAATTGAAGCTGGCAGTAATTCGAAGAATGTAGAAACCCATTTACACTTGGCTCAGAAATTTTTCACAAGTACAATATTTACAGTTACGCTTTTCTTCAGTTGACACTAAAATGAAGGAAAACGAAGTGAAAACTAAAAAGAAAACGAAAACGAAAGTGAATTGAAGCAAAGATAAGTTTTTCGGCTTGCGCAACAAAGTTTTGAAAATTTGACGAGCAGTAGACAAATGAAGGCAGTTGTACATATGTAGAGCTGAGCTTTACGGCCCTGAGGCCCGGCCCGGCCCGGCCCAAAAGGGCCGGGCCGGGCCATGGAAATTTTGCGTCAGGGCCGGGCCAGGCCGATATGCCATCAGGGCCTCAGGGCCGGCCCGGCCCTGATTTTGGCCCGGCCCGGCCCTGATTTCACCCCTGTCCTGACTGTTGTCAGAAGCAAACACGTACGTATGTATGTACGCTAACGGCACAAACTGCGTAGCAGCCTGTCGTGTGGTGTGTTTCCAGTGTGTGTCGCTGTTGCATCTTTTCCAATGTTGCTCTGTGTATTAATATTTGTATCTAAGTTCTACTACTTGTCTTTTTTGCAGAATTTTGTAGCTTTTACGATTTGACAGTTCTATTAGGTTAAGTAAAAAATGCAATACAGGGTTTGGTGTTAAATTTAACACAAAGGTATACCCCTTTGGTTTTTGTTCCTTCTAGAGAAGGAACTATTGTTTTGAAATTAACTGCTCATAGCGTTTAACGCTGCTGAGCCGGCTGCATAGCCAGTATGTTTTAAATGTATTTTCAGCTTGGGAGCTGCCTGCTGATTTTTGTCTGTGTATATGCAGAAAATTCAATAATCGATGTGCACTGCTGTAACAATGTACTTTTTCAAAATCGGCACCGGGATGTTTCACCAGCAGTATATAAGAGCTATTAGAAAACACTGTTTATCGCTTCTTGTTCTTAGAGCTGATTTGCTCAGCTCAGATCAAAGTGGATTTGCTCAGCTCAGATCAAAGTGTCACTGTTGAGCCAAATGGCTCTTGCAGCAGGATGCTTAACATCCTGCAGCACTTTTTTGTACGTACTACGTATTTAGATTAAGTAAGAATAAGCTAGTTATAAAGTAGGGTAAGATACGAAGTAGGTGTAGCTTAGGGTAAGTATGGAATAGAAAACCAATTCATTTAAACCTGAAAGGTAGAGACCGGGGAAGGAACCTTGCCCCTTTTGGGGCCTACTTTTGGTTCGGATGGAAAAATTTGCAAATACGTCTCCAATCGACCAAATTTGTTCTAAAAATAAAAATTTTCCCCCTATTATTCGTGTGGGCTGCCGCACCAAGACTGGGTGTGTTTTGATTTCGCAATTTTGCTGAATTTTGATTTTGATTTTTTTTATGCGCTACCAAAAATTTGGAATTTTGATTTTGATTTTTGATGCCTTGCCGAAAATTTGGAATTTTGATTTTGATTTTTGATGCAGACTTTTAAATTTATAATTTTGATTTTGATTTTAATTTTGATTTTTGATTTTTGATTTCTGCAAAAAACGCCAAATAAACACAAGCGTTTCAGGCTAACCACCCTTACGCTAGCCACATACCGTAAAGTTTTGATAGTCTGAGGGTTGGCTAGGTACCCAGACTATATATACATACCATACACTTGAAGTACTAGTTCAATTGGCTGAAGGTAGGAATCGACCTCTAAAAGTGGACTTAGATGTGCTTACAGGTGAAAAAATATGCTTTAAGGATACATTTGCTGTCATGAAAACCGTAAACACATAGCACAAGCAGTCAAGGCATTCACTGCGACTAGAAATATGTGAGAACACAATGAAAAAACTGCCCAACAACAATATTTTTGTACCTTGTTTATTCATAATTAGTCAGGACATACGGGCAAATGTAGTGTTTGTGACCGGCCGCAATTTTAGGCCAGCTGGCCTGAAAGTTTTAGTCAAAACCGGTCAAAATTTAGAATTTTTTATTGTTATTAATCGATTTAATTTCAAAAAAGTACAATCTATTATTGTGTTACTATCACAATCAGTCATCGGTGCAGTGTGCAGTAGTAGCTCCAGTCAGAGTAAACCCTTTAACTCCCAGAAATTTCCTCTCTAGGGAGTCAGTCTCTGACACTTTCTGGTTTTTTGGCCATTGCTCAAGTTACGAGCGTCGTGCAGAGCTCGCGAAATCACCGTGCAA
Organism: Trissonchulus sp. WLG1_4; assembly: GCA_030248245.1. NCBI lineage: Eukaryota > Metazoa > Nematoda > Enoplea > Enoplida > Ironidae > Trissonchulus > Trissonchulus sp. WLG1_4. Next base: position 35,795 of record JASANF010005222.1, read on the forward strand.
TAACGAATTTAATAATATACATAATCAGTCGATTAGGGGGCTAGGACACACAGTTTTTTTAGTTATAAATAAGCGCTCAAAATTGTACCTCACGCTAGACCTTTAACACAGCAACCGTGTGCTTGCCATAGTTGAAGGCTAGCAATAGATTACCTACAACATTCATAAAAAATGTTATTTGTTCGATAAAAAAATCAACGTTGCTTTTCAAAAAAAGCCAAAAAGGCAATATGCTTTTTGTACAACGCGAGTTTATTGCACTTGCAGCCTATTGCTTATTGCTTATTATATAATATTAGAATATTATATAATATATTATATATATAATTATACTATATAATATGCGATTTACATACTTGAAAATTAGTGAGTGAAACAATAGCGCGAACAGCAAAAAATAATAGGATGTACAGTTAAGTCATGCAGACGCAACACTAGCAGAGCAAGGCCACTATTGATTTTTTTACCAAATTGTGTGTGCGTGTGTGAAATCTAGCTTGGTCGTACTGTGGTATAAAGTTTTGCACGCTGCAATAACCTGCAAAATCAAAAATCAAAAATCAAAAATGCAAACTTGAAAAGGTTTTTGATATTTGATTTTCATTTTTGATGCATAGCTAAAAACTACCATTTTTGATTTTGATTTTTGATGCATGGTCAAATTTTAATTTGATTTTGATTTTGATGCTGCATCAAAAATTATTAATTAATTAATTAATTTTGATGCACAATTTTGATTTTTGATTTTGATCATCAAAACACACCTAACCCAGACCCCTGCGACTACTATTCGACCCGGGCTTACTATGCATTCTTTGTTATTATTTTTCGTTAAAGCCTAGGTATACATACATGCATACATTATGCTACATGTCAGCTGTGACGTTACCATCTTTTGTTTTAATTGATCTGTCGGAAAAAATTTCTGATACGTCTCCAGTTGACCAAATTCGGTCCGAAAATTGGAAAAATCGCAAAGTTTTTTCTGGGGGCTGCCGCCCCAAGACCCCTGCAACTTTTTGGATTAGTGACGTTGCGTTTGTAAAGCGTCGTTCAATTGCTAAAAAGTGCATTTTATAGCCCATTGCAAAAAATTGAATCGTCCTTTCCCATGTTTTTCTGGGTACGCCCCTGGTGAGATATACTGTTTTTATCACGATCTTTTCACACAATAAGCTATAGTATGTAGGTATTCAGTAGCATAAGCCTTGAAGTTCTTCAACTAACAAGGGCAATCGAACTGTCAAGTAATGAAAATCAGGGCCGATCAGGGCCGGGCCGGGCCGGGCCGTAGAAAATCTTGAGCAGGGCCGGGCCGTAGAAAATCTTGAGCAGGGCCGGGCCGTAGAAAATCTTGAGCAGGGCCGGGCCAAAAATGCCGGCCCTGATCTCATCTTTAGTTGTATGCTGCTTGTTTATTCAAATATTACATGTCGGAGGTGTTATTCTTCAGTTGACTTTAGCTACTTGCTATTTATCTGTATTGTTTCGTAAAATTATCCGTAAATTGAACTAATAATGACGCAAGCTGAAACAATACCAACAGTTACTTGACTCTAGAAAACTTTATATTACTACAAACAGTAAGAATTGAAAAAGTCAATTTCCCAATAAAAAATTGAAATTTGAAATAACTTGCACAAAATGTTGAATTAGCAGACAAAAATTTTGAACAATGTATTAGTATCCTTAAAAAGTAACTCATTATTTTTTAAATATTTAACGGCTATTTGACGGAACCCTCTTTGAAAAAATTTTTAACTGCATAGTGCATATATCCTTGACCTCCGCTGTTACTAAACCCTTTGTCGGTTCCAAAGGTCGTGCTGAAAAAACTGTCAAAAGTTGACAGCTAAATAAAACGAAAACGAAAGACAGAAAAAATGAAGGAAAACGAAAGTAAAACTAAAAAGAAACGAAAGAAATATCAACTGAAAAAAAGGGTAGCTGTATTATTTTGTAGTAAAAAAGAAAAAAACTTTAAAACTTTAAAAGCATAACTGTTGAAAACTAACGTATATTATGACATTTTGGTCCAGTTAAACAGGCTTACTTTTCACTTTTTATGTACTTTTTACTCAAGGGCTTTAAGTAAAAAGTATGTAAGTCTCTGTGAGCATGGACCTTACTTACAGTAAAGTGAAGCTGTTTTATTAAGGTGGCGCTTAGGGAAACCAACTTTGGCGTTTAATTTTTTTCAGCTGCATTTTTGCTCAAAATATCTTGAAGAAAAGTTGTTCAGAATGAAAAGGGCTTTCATTTGATGTGCATATTGTGATTAAAAATTTTTTTCGAATTTTTTTGACAATTTTGTAGCCGTAACAAAAAAATTTTTGTTTCCATATAAAATGATTACTCATATCATTGCAATATGCGGTTTCTTAGCTTTAAATTGATGTATTAAACATAAGAATACGTTGAAGCTTTGCTGAGTAATTTAGCCGTGAAAATGCAAATCAAAAATGAAAAACCTAAAAAGCCGATAAATTTTCGGAAAAGTCAAAATTTTGATTTAATTTCTTAAAAAATTGAGTATGGCTTTTGGTAACTTTTTCAACGGAAATATGCAGTCCTAGGAAAGGTCTAATTTTTGACAAAGTGAAACGTGTGGGCAAACCTTACATTTTTGCGTAGCGAAATCGACTACTTTTTTTGGACCTGATTCCTCGCTGCTGATTGCAATCGAGTTGAAACTTCGCACAACGAAAGAAAGAATATAAATGCAGACGTGAAAGTTTTTCGATTTTCAAATTTTGGCTCGCAGCACTTTTTGTAGTCGCTCAAACACAAAGGATTTTTGAAAAATCGTTTTTTTGCAAAATCAAAAATAGAAATAAAAAATCGAAGATCAATCACGTCTAGAGTTTTGAAAGATCTTTCTATTGATACCAAGATCGTCAAAATCGGTTGAAGTTTCGCTGAGCTAGGTCAAAAATAAAATTAGTGTGAATAGGAAATTCGACATGGTCATAAAATTTGACACATTCACATTAAAGTGCTGAAATGTATTGTAAATAGGTTTTTTTGAGGTCTCTTTGATGTAAAATCAAAATGGTATTAGTACTGACAGCATGAGCTTAGCGCCAAACATGACTTTTTGAGGTGAGCGCCACCTTAAGTTATTAACGAATATAATATGAACTGGAACAAATTAGCTTACAGTGTTTTGCTGAAGTTTTAGGCTAGTACTTTGTTGGACATGGCGTGACTGTTAAGAATGAACACTAATTAACTCACCAACTCATGCAAAAATAAAATAAATGCGCTATATTTTGTCGATAATCAATGGGTTTCGATTTTTATCGCTATTTCTACCCGTGGCGCTCAATGAAAACAGTAAGTATACGGAATCATATTTAAAATGAGTTTAGCGGTTTTGAATTTATTTTGAACTGATTGATTGATTTTTAACATGACTATACAGGAGCGTTGTTAAACTTGAAGTGAACCAAGTTTCATTAGGGTATGACTATATAGTGACTTAAAGGATTAAAATATGACATAATGCGACAAAATAATCTAAGAACGTCAATTTTTGCAAAATTATTTTTTTGTAAAAAAGTGCGTAAACAAGCTCTTCTGCTGAGTGAGATGTAGTTAAATTATGAGGCCTAAGTGTTAATATTCTAGAGGAAATATTAAGCGCCGCCACGCATTGTAGATAAAATGATTTTTATGTCCCATTGTATGAATACATTCTCTGCTGAGTAGTTCCAAAGCTTTTCAAAAAGCTTTAAGTGACGAATTTTAAACGCGTTTTCGAAGTTAAAGCCTTACCTTATAGCTTCTTTGCCAAAAAAAGAAAACTTTTAAAAAGTAAGTTTCACCGAGATTTGAACTCGGTTCACTGGATCAAGAATCCAGAGTGCTAACCACTACACGATGAGACCAGCTTTTCAAATTATGCTAGGTTCCACTATTATAAATTCAGCGAGTATAGGACGGCAGATAAAGGGGGGGCTACCCAGGTCAAAAATCATAACTCCAATTTTGCTTATTATATTTTCACATATATGTTACTCCCCCAAGGCACCCCAACCTCGGATAAGAACAATTAAGCTTGAAGTTACACTTTTGGTTCAGTGCGTTTGTCAGTGCATTTACATAGGCAAAAGTGCGCACAAAAGCCTAAAAGTATCCCTTACTTGGACAGTTCTAACCCAAACCATATCAAGCCAATCAGGCTAAAACTTGGCATAGTAGTAGCCCTATTAAGCGCAAAATCTTATGATCCGGATTTTTAATATGTATTTTCTATTTTAAAATCGAGGGCGAAAGGTGAAAAAAATGGTCGTTTTTTGAGCCCGCCAAACTTGAGTGATTTTACATTTGGGCTCACAGCTCAGGCCATGGGCAAAAATTGATTATAGAGGTTGAGATATGACGTTAGGCTATCGAATCATGTAAAATCAGCTGCGTTAACAAAAATTTCGAGTAAAGGGACGCTTTCCAACCACAAAAAACTGTTTGTCGCGCCTGTGATTTACACGTAAAATTGAAATTTTGGGAACCCCTAGTTTTAATTTTATTTTTGCAGTAGTTCTAATTTCGGATGAATATGTAAAACAAAGTTTCAACTTTTCTCGAGCTTGATCATATTTGTTAAAATGGCACGAGAACTCAAAGTCAAAACTACTTCAATTTATGGCAAACACGAACTTGCTGTTGAGTGAAACGTTCGACGTACATAGGTGTCTGTACATATAGTTTGCTTCTTATTTTCAAATGTAGTAAAAGTCACTACATATGTGAGCGTTACCGAGCATTGCAAAAAATTTTATTTTACAACCTACCCGTGTCAACTCGTATCAGATTGACTGGCATGTTCATGGTACTAAACTTAACCCCTTGTCACTCACACAACTTATATACAGTAGT
>JASANF010005223.1:0-14306 GCA_030248245.1 Trissonchulus sp. WLG1_4
CCGCCATCGCGTCAGGGACACGTCGAGCCACGTCCAGCCTCCAATTCCATCACTCTGGGCCAGCGTCCTGCCTACCGTCAGCGTCCCATGGCCCCACGTTGGTCCTGATAATGCCAGAATGGACAAACTTTCGTAGCTAGTCTCTTCGCTCGTCTGTTCCGGCCAGTATTTTGCATGTTGCATCTTGATCGCAACGAGAAATTAGTAGGTAGGGCTAATAAGGACAGTTAGAACGTCTGTAAGCGAGTGTGGTATGAATGTGTGTGTTGCTAGTATGATTGAGTGTTGTGAAGAATAGGGAAGGAATCGAACTCAAAGTGGGGGAGACCGCCGAACTGTGGAGAGGGCACGATGCCCGAATTCTAAGTGTTTTCTTTGGATCGCGAGTGGTAAAATCGGAGAGAGTAGTAGCTGCGAGGGTGAGTGGCGTACGCGACGGATGACCGGCCGGCATCCCGAAAATCGCGTCTGTTCACGTGCTGTGCACGAGGCGTGCGTCATATAAAGCAGGCGCGAGCTCGCCGATGTTAGGGCAAGTCCCAAGAGTATTTACGAGCAGCTACGGAGAGTTTCTAAGTGCTAGCGCTAGCGGAGAGAAGAGAGAGTGAGAGTAGAGGACGTCCGGAGTGTCTACTAACATGAGTATGTATGTAGGGAGTGTGTAATCTGAAATTTAGCTAGGTACGTAGTTTTTCTTAGGTAGGGTATGCGTGTAGGCTACAGACGGGCTAACGGCCCGATAGAGTTTTATGGGTACTGGCCGGGTTGGCGGCCAACAGGCTAGCCGATCCGGAGTTCAATCTGGTGGAACCTCCAGAGTTGGGGGGCATGACATATTGCTTAAAATTAAGGTTTTTGAATGAGGTTTCTGAACGACATGGGTATTATGAAAATTTTAGGCCTTAAAAATCGATTGTGTTTATCTTCAAAATTATCACTGAATTTTTAGACTGGTTTTAAAAAGGGATATTGGCGATAGCCATCTTGCTGGTATTTGTGTGTGTACTTGTCATGTTTTGTGCATTTTCAGGAAAGGACTTTTATTGACTGTTAGTATAAATCTATGTATGTTTAAAGTTTAAAATTTTGGGTAGCAAATTTGGACGCTAGCAGGGCAGGAAAACGCGCCCCAACTAGGGGGTACCCAATAGACGTGCGCTAGACACGCCGGGGCGTCGTGCCCGCGCAGGGGGGCACCTGTTGAGAATGTAGGGTCACCCCCTACTCGAGGCGGGTTTTCCTGCGCCCAAAATATCGAAAATATTCCAAAAATACAGCGTTGGTTTTGTATCTTTACGTTTGAGAACTTGCAGATTCGTACTTTTTAACAGTTTCCAAAATATCAGTATTTGTGAATAGAATTGCGCTCTGCGCTTCGTTTGTATACTTTTGAGATAGCAGAAAGGCTGCCAGATACTTTTTACCTATCTGTGCTAGCTTGCGAGCGTCGAAAATGATGACGTGTCGCATGAATAGGAAAATATTTCAACATTCTGAAATTTCTCTCCATACCTAAATTGCAGCGTCTAAATTCATTAATAAAGCGTAATATTTAAATTATTTCAATATATTTGTTATTATGTTTGAACAGGGGAGCTAACCCGCATCCGATTTGGCACGCACCAAAAATGTTGAATATCTCTTATGTGTGGTCTGGCTCACGGTAGTCAGACAATTTTCTGAAACGGGGGGTTTGGCACCGGCGCATGAACAGGGGTTAGGTTTTGAGGCCCCGCGTGCCATTGAGGGTTAGGGTTAGGTCCCCTGAGCTAGTTTGATGCTGTGAGGTAGTTTTTATTCGTTTTCTCCTCCTTTTGAAATTGTTATTGTTTTGCTTTTCAGTAAAAGATTGAAATTTCCAATAAAATTCTGAACTCTAAAAGTGCCTCCCTAGGGCTTCTTAGGGCCTGTTGCTTGTAGACGCCCTTTGGAGGGCTTTGCAGCTGTTGTGTGTGATTCCGTGTGTGACCCCGGACCTAGTTAGGGCCAGTTCGTGAGCGATTTAGAGCCGTTGCCCCGGTCGGCAACCGTTATTCTGCATTCCATCCGGGCTCGGGCGCACGGTCAGTTCTGTCCTTTGGCCCTCGCCTTCACGGCCTAAATTCCAAGAGCCCCGTGGTTTGCAGCATAACATTTGTGTGCTGTTGATGCACACGTTTGCACTATAGTATATACGCGGCGGCTGAGGCCCGCCGCGTAAAAATAGTAAGCCAGAGTCACAGGAGTCTGGGGGCGGCAGCCTCCAGAAGAAAGTTGGGGGAAATTTTAGATTTTTCGGCCAAATTTGGTCAATTAGAGACGTATCAGAAATTTTTTTTGTACATGTAATGTGAGTTTGGCCCGCGTGAAAGATGATGCAGGCTGGTCATGAGTCATGCTGCACAACTTTCACGCGTGCTCAGTTCATTTGCATATTGTACTAATCTAATTTGCATACGGGTTTTATACTATATAAGCGCGCGCTGTGCATGGGTAATCAGTCTGCATTGTCTGTCTCTACCTGCCCTGCTCAGCCCCCAGTAAACTAAGACCCTTTGCCTTGCCTTTCTGTGCCTTCCTTGCCCAGGACCACAACGTCCACGCTACAGTACGGGCGATAAAAATCAAAAGGCGAACCCTTGTTAACAATTTCTTCAGAATCGACCGAAAGGGAGGGGTCACGACCCTCGCGACCCCACCCTTACTACACCCCTGAAAACACCTAAAATTACACAACCGTCAGGCCGCTGAGGGTCCGAAAGCTAAAAACTCTGCAAATTTTATAAAGTTTTTGAAATTGTCGAATTGTAAGTTTACTGAGTGTTATTTTTTGTACAACAAACCAATACAAATACAAGAAAACGGCAGCCCCCAAAAAAATTTGGAGAAATTTTCCAATTTTAGGCCTAATTTGACCAATTGGAGACGTATCAGAAATATAAACTTATGTTAACTGTCGGCCACAACAATTAGTTTTCGCAGAAAATTGAAAATCGCTTTCGGTTCCGAAATTGCATCGGTTCCGGTTCCGGTTCTGGTTCCGGTTCTACTAACACCTTCGGTTCTGGTTCCGGTTCTAATCGGTTCCAGTGGAACCGATCCGAACACTACTTCAGGTGCCCCACATTTTTCTTCAAAACAACAGCATCATCGGTACTTAACTGTGATCAGGACTGTATTAGTTAGAATGACGAAGTCAGTGGATTTTCGCGAAAGCAAAATTTTGAAATACCAAAATAATTCAAAGTGCTCGTCAGGAATCATTTGAATATGTCAAAAACCACAATGAAGACCACTATACTCAAGGCCTCTTGTTATGCATAATGTCGCACACACTTTTCTGGAAAGGTTCTCACATTTCAGCTGAATAATGAGTGAAAAAATTCTGTTAACGGTGTCACACAAAAATTAAAAGGTGCCGCTGTATAACTGTTTGCGTCGTTGCAGCTGTCGGTGCAACAAAAGAGCAGAAACAATGGCGGCGCTGACTTGCAGTAGTTCGCTCACTAAACTGGATAAACAAACCAAACTGCAAAAGGTGCTTATGACAACCGCGTGACGTTGTCCTTCTCCTTTTGTCCTTTTGTCTACTTGACAAAACACTAACAGAGAATGACGTTTTGAAAAGGACACAAGACGATTTGTTGACAAGGACAAGGACATTTTGAAATGGAGAAAAGGATTTTTCTAAAAGAAGAAAATGACGCTGTTAAGGACAGCCAAACAGACAAAAGGACGGGTTTTATTTGCAGTTAAAATTTTTGCAGAAGGACAAAGGACAAAAGGACAAAATTCAAAAGGACGAGTATGAATGAACTGAATTTATCCTACCGAACGAGCATATTTTAGTCAGACTAAATGGATTATAATTGGCTTTTTTGGCTTTTAAGGGAATTTCACACAAAAGTACATGAGTGGTTGCATTTGATGGCGCACGCCAATAATTTTGCATCAATAATATATCAATAATTGTGCAAAATTACAATACAATTTTGAAATTCTCATGCATTTGTATCTATATTACGTCATAATCAACCTAGCAGTTGCATCTTGAATAAAAAATATAAAATCGTCATTAAAAATGCACCTTTAATGTAACTTCGGCTTAACAATTTCTTAGCTTCTCAAACAATTAACATTCAATAATATAAATTCAATAAAAAAATACAATTTGTAAGTTATGCATATAGGTATTCAAAAACAACTTGTTGAGTAATCAGTTTTTAACCCTGATTCCAAGATGCTGGTTTTCTTGATATGGTTGTCAATCTTTCTGAAATTTTGTGCAGGTTGTCAAAGACAGTATTTGCCAAGTTGCGGATATTTTCAAGGTATCATTGGTTATTGAAATTAATAAATAGATACCAGTAGCGTAAGGGGGAAGTGAAATTAAAAGTGTGAGTTTCAATAGACAACATATTGAATATTCCAGAACTGAGTAGCTACTAACTGTTCAACATTAATGTTTCGATCAAAAATTCTTTGGTACCATCGACAGTTTCGTCATAGCCAACAAATCAATAACTGATTGTCACTGATTCATTCTTTCACAGCCGTATGTTCGTTCCGCCCAACATGCTATACATGTAATTTTAAGCCTGGTTCACACGATGTGGAAAAACTTGGGAAATTCGTACAGGAGATCACGCAATGTTTTCCTCGTTTGAAACAGGCTTCATCCATGGACGCGATTTTGTAGACACCCCTCATTAACGACTGTATAAGTGTGAGACTGTTGTAAGACGTAGGTTCGCTACAATAAGCTTGGAGTGGAATTCACAATAAGGTGGTTTTAACTAAACCATAATTCTACATATGTACTTGTACATTCGTTTTTATATGATTAGCACATTTTTCATTACCAAATAAGTTACGAACTTTGTAGATTTTCTAAACCAATGGTTTTAGCTTAGTTAAATTTTTAGCAAGACAAAGACTTGCATATTTGCCGCAGGCTTGAAATTTCAACTGAGTTGAGACCACGGTTTAAGAAAATCTAGAAAATTCGTACCGAATCAGGATATATTTAGGACAAAGACTTGCATATTTGACGCAGGCTTGAAATTTCAACTGAGTTGAGACCACGGTTTAAGAAAATCTAGAAAATTCGTACCGAATCAGGATATATTTAGCAATGAAATTACGTGCAAATCATCGTCAACATACGTTAAATCATGCTTTAGTAAAACCCTCTTTGTGAAATCCACCGTTGGTGTCAGAAACATCCACATTTTAGATGTTGTAAATTGCTTGGACAAAACTGGTGCGGCTTGGAACACTGCGAATGGACCTTGCACGGATATGTCTCAGACTCCTTACGTTGGTGACGAGGCAGAAACTGTTTTCGGTGTTCCTTGCGCCGGATCACAAAAATGCCGCTTGAACACACAAAAGTCATGGGTTCCTGGCTGTTATGCAACCAATGGCGACTGGTTAAACTGTTTTCACGACATGCGATACGACAATTATGCTATGACTACAGGTGTGGTTTTTAAGGCTGACTTTAGACGTTATGTGATATTGTTGTTAAAGTGTGTTTATTAACATGTGCTGAACATAAACGTATGTAATTAGGAAAATTTAGCCAATTAGCTAAGGGTACGTATACTGTGTTTAATAACCCTTTAACTGTGCCAACATGTATGGCAGAGGGAAACAATTAATTTTGTCAAAAAAATTAAAACAAAACCGGAGTTTGGAAGTTGTTTGTTGAAAGAAAGAAGAGCCGCCGGGAATCGAACACGGGCCGATTGCGTCGCCGACACGAATGCTAACCTCTACCTACACTACAGCCCCCACGTCTCGTAAGCCCTATTTCTCATTTACGACACTATTTTAGAAATTGGCCTTTGCTTGCTATGTAATTGTGCAAGATTTGAGTTTTTTTAAGGTTCGCACAAAAATGGTTTCATTTGTTGCTTCGGGTCAACAATTTGCAAATCACAATCAATAATGTGAAACTTGTCAATTGGAAAGTTCAAATCTTAATATTTAGACCACTGTGTAACAGCGGACGATCAGTGCTATAATGACTACAATGCTTTCTGCAAATCCAACTATTTTGGCGTGAAACACACGACGGTGAAGGGACAAATTTGTAGAGGAACTTGTCACCAGACACTTGGATATAACGTCCCCTGGTGCTATACCATGAGTGGCAGCCCAGTGTGGGACTATTGTTATCATGGGATACTTTACTGTCCTGAAGGTAAAGCTGAGCATGTTTTGGGCGCGCCACCTGTTTTGTCTCAGAGTTCAGCAATTTCTGGTCAGACTTTAGTTCTAGAAATATTTGCAATGGCACAAGCAATCATATTGAAGCGAATTAGTTACCATTTTTGCTGCCATTGCGTTGGTGTTGTGGCGTGTGTTGTTTGTGTTGTTGTTGCGTTAAGTTTGTTTACATTTTTGTGATTAAATAGATTGTGTAGAGTCATACATGTAACAGCACAAAGATTTTGGGTACCCCTCCCTCCCCTTGGTGGGACACCCCCTCCCCTGCGTCAATTCATTTTTGATCCCCCTCCCAAAAATTTTTCAATTATTGGCCAAAATTTTACTCCCGCCGGGACCCTCCCCCCTCTTTTCACCTGCCGGGACCCCCCTCCCTCTCCCGGGACCAAATTTTGGGGGGGTCTGCCCTCTCATCCCCCCCCGCAACTACATGTATGTGTAGAGTCCCAGTCACACATAAAAGTGAGTGTTACGATGTGTTCTTCATCTCGAAAGGGGCTCATGTAAATTAGGTACATAGCTGACTGCAAATTCTTGTTTTGTCTCAAGCTCAGCAATTTCTGGTTAGACTTCAAGTGGCTTGTCCTTGCGCAAGTGCTAGTGGGAATCCGTCCTATTTCCGTTCTAAATGGTAAAAAATGTCTCATTTTTTCCTGCTATGCATTCAATGTTTAACGTTTAGCCACTCGATTCACCAAAATTGGTAAATACGTTGGCGTTCTGGAAAAGATTAAAGAAATAACAACCGTTCATCCCCAGTGCATTAACCGTAAGCAAAAAAACGCACTATGCAGTAATGCTGTTCCTGTATGCTACCTTTGTCAAAAACCAAATCTATTTTGAGACTTGGTTTTTATTTCCGATGAAGTTAGGTTTTGGTTCACTAAACCTCAGTGAAATATGCTATTTGTATCGAACTAAACAACAAATATACTGTACTTGAGCGAAATTTAACTAAATCTAAGCTGATACAAAAACTTCTGGGGGTACTCACAACTGTACCCTTCGGGATCGGTATGTGAGGCCCCAATCTCTGCCCTAAATTTAATTTAAAAACAAATGCTACACTCACACACCATATGTAGTTAGGATGCCCTTGTTTTGGAGCTATGCCCGTAGCCTGGTATAGTTTCAAAACAAGGAAGAGGTGAATCTGGGAACCACCCTGTACTCGACCACCTTATGGGCAAACATAAAAAAAAACTTCTATTTGTTACAATTACAGATTTACGTAATCTAATTGCGAGAATATCCTGCCTTCCTTGTTATTCAGTTTTGTAGAAATCTTGTGTTGCTGTTGCTCAACATTACGAGTCTTTCAATTGTAACAATTGTAGTTTAGTGCAACTTGGCCCATATTATTATTTATTATTTGTTTCTGTCTAGTGGTTGCTTTACGGGGTTATGACGAGAGCTGTAGAATGTTCGCAGCAAAGTGGGCGTGTGCCAATGCATGTAGCGGTTGCCCAACCAATGCGGGCCCTACACGTTGCGGAGAATGGAGCTGCAATCAGAATCCATATGTTTATCATCCCCAAGACATCACTTTTAAGTGCCAGTGTCCAGAGTACGTAACTGGTTATATTTAAATACGAATGTGAACCTTTTCATACACTAATGGTGCTTCAGAGACGCAAAGCAAGCACTATCTCAATACTATTGAAACCTGTCGGAGTAATGTTTCACAGAATCAGTTGCGTCATGGCGATAAGTACCACAGTGAAGCGAGCCTGCGGCGGAATAGCTGAGATTAACTGTTATGCCACAAAGCTGATATTGGGAAACAGGCTCCGTCTCAGGTGGCTAAACAAAACCCAGCCGGCTCGGGCTTAAGAAAGAAAACTTCATGAAGGAAAGCGTTAAAACTGTCTTAGGTTTATAACTTCAGAAGTGCTTACAAGGTGAACTCACAAAAGCAAATGTTTCGTCTACAAATTTGCTACCTCAGACTTGAAAGCGAGTGTCAAGAACAGTCTTACTGTCTAATTATTGCAATGGTTTTAGGGTGCATTGTTGAGTCAATGCGTTTTTTAGCTAATTACATACAACACCTACTAACACTTTTGCAATTGCAATACTTGTAAAATGAAAAATCTAGTAAACAAACACGAGTCAAATCTGGCACTTGTCACACTTGCTCTGACATGGTACAAGTACTTGCCGCCTCGCTACAGTGAACACAAGAGTCATAGGCCCCCTATTTTTTCAAGCGCTCAAATCAGAATAATAAGTACCTACCTTAAGGTAGCGCTCAGCGATAAAACTCATGTTTGGCGCTCAGCTCATGCAATAAATAGCAATACCACTTTAATTGTATATCAAAGAGACATAAAGAAACCTATTTACAATACAGTTCAGCACTTTAATGTGAATGTGTCGAATTTTATGACCATGTCGAATTTCCTATTCACACTAATTTTGTTTTTGACCTAGCTCAGCGAAACTTCAACCGATTTTGATGATCTTGGTATCAATAGAAAGATCTTTCAAAAATCTAGACGTGATTGATCTTCGATTTTTCATTTTAATTTTTGATTTTGCATAAAATCGATTTTTCAAAAATCAGTTGTGTTTGAGCGACTACGAAAAGTGCTGCGGGCCAAAATTTGAAAATCGAAAAACTTTCACGTCTGCATTTATATTCTTTCTTTCATTGTGCAAATTTTCAACTCAATCGCAAACGGCAGCTGGGACCCAGATCCAAAAAAAGTAGTCGATTTCGCTACGCAAAAATGTAAGGTTTGCCCACACGTTTCACTTTTTCAAAAATTAGACCTTTCCTAGGACTGCATATTTCCGTTGAAAAAGTTACAAAAAGCCATACTCAATTTTTTAAGAAATTAAATCAAAAATTTGACATTTTCGAAGATTTATCAGCTTTGTAGGTTTTTCATTTTGGATTTGCTATTTTCACGGCTAAATAACTCAGCAAAATTTCAACGTATTCTTAAGTTTAATACATCAATTTAAAGCTAAGAAACAGCATATTTCAATGATATGAGTAATTTTATATGGAAAACAAAAAATTTTTTTGCTACTGCTACAAAATTGTCTAAAAAATTTAAAAAATTTTTTTATCACAATATGCACATCAAATGAAAGCTATTTTCATTTTGAACAACCTTCCTTCAAGACATTATGGTCAAAAATCTCGCTGAAAAAAAATTAAACGCCAAAGTCGGTTACCCTGAGCGCCACCTTAAACTGGCTCAGGGTTCAACATTGCTTCAAGCATTGGAAAAGGCACTAAGAGTAGATAGATTAATCTGCGTGGTACAAAGTTCAAAATTTTTTTACTTATTTTGGTCTGTCTTATATACTTGTCTTAATACCTTTACCTACATATTATTCTGGTTTTACAATTTTAGTGGATGTCCATCTCAAACGTTAAACCTAAACACGGCCCTTGCTGACTACAACATGACTTGCCTTAACGGAGCGCTGCCGCCCTACGAGTGACCTCGGAAAGTATAATCACGTTGAAAACGTCAAGAAATCCAAGAACCGTTGATTATCAAAATTGGCTTTATTAACCTAGAAAAAGTATTTCATGTACAGTAGTTACGATTTTGTTAACAGAGTGCAAATTTATGGTTATAGACTACTAGAGAAGAGTACAGAGTATAGAAGAGTGAAACACTATTATGTACTCCTGTGCTTACATGACTTGGTTGAAAAGAGTATCGTTCTAATTAAACCTATAGATTTTATAGTGCTATGCCTATGTGTTTGGATTCTGTTGACTTCCGAATCATTACAGTGGTCATCATCACAAAAGTACTTAATAACAAGTTCAGATGCCACGTGTTGGCGTCATCGAGAAAGCATATATCACGTTATATTACCTAATATAGTTATTCATATACACTTAGAACAGTAAATTTCAGTCTCAGCAGGTTTTTAACCGTTACTAATTCATCATGCAGGCGCTACAATACTATGCCATTGGCAAATGTTTTGCGGTCATACTACCTCTGTCGTTTTTCTCTATACATATAGCTTAAAACCAATTCAAACACTATATGATATTGGTATTAAAAGTTTAAAAAGTACAAAAACTGAATAAAAAACAACGTGACTCACTAGCAGAGATAAGGCCCTAAATCCTACTTTAGGATGCAATCCCCAGACATACAGTTCATTCACAAATACATTTTCAGAAAACATTTACTCTAGTTATTGAAATACTTGCAGGTCAAAGTGGTTCCCTTCCCAGTCGCTAGTCACTATCTGTATAGGTAAAAATATTATTGTCACTAGTTGTTGCACAGGTCAGTGTCACACCAACAGATGACCGTATTGGAGTTTCCGTGAAATGCTTCGAAAACTGGTTGCAAAAATGGTATTTGTCCATTTTTGTAGCATCCCATGGGAAAGTTGTTCATATGTCCGCATCCGTAAGCATTTCCTTGGACTTCGGGCAAATCGTGGTTTTTGATGGTAACGCAAGTATTGTCGCCTTCTGAACACTCGGTTTGCTGTCCGCCTTGTTGCTTGCAACGAATGGCGTTAGTGCCCGCAAATATAGAGGCCAAAAGAACGATTTTACACAGCCTGAACAGTTGAAAATATAAAAGTATAATCAACCTATAAAAAACACTACGTTGAAATTCAGCCTATTTATTTTATTTATTCAATCAAATAGCCAAATTAATCAAACCTGGAAAACGGCTAACATATTATAATTTTAGTTTCCTTCACATTTGGCACATGATAGTAGTAAGGAAATGATGGTTCTGGGACCTCCCGGTGCCGGTCCCCTGAGGATGTCAATCAAATTTTGATTGACATCTGATAGCTTATCAGCTTTGATTGATAAGATATCAATCAAATCTGATTGTTGTGAGGGGGGTTTTTCTTTAATGTTTGCCGCCTTATTTACAAGCCCCCCTTAAAATTTTGAAAATTTTTGAATTTTTACAGCGGAATTCCTTTGAAAACACCGCCTCGTACCCCCCCTAAATTTAAATTGTGAAACCGCCTGGGGCATCCTCCCAAGCTAAGCCCCGCCTTCCGGTGCCCGCCTCACACCTAAGCCCCACCTTCCCAGCTAAGCCCCGCCTTCCCCACATACCAAAGCCCCTCCTTTTCCTAATCAATAAGCCCCGCCTTCCCCCACACCCAAGCCCCTCCCTTTAATCAATGTAATCAAAGCCCTGGAGAGGGCTGGTGGGATAAATACACGCAACCCCCTCGTCTCATAGGTCCTGCTCCTGTCCCCGCTGACCCCCTTCGTCCCACAGCTCCCCCTGCTGATTCCACTGCTGGTCCAGCTGCTGCTATCTCCGCTGATCCACTGCTGCTGCTCCCGCTGGCCTCGCTTGTCCGGTTTCGCTCATCCTGCTGCTGTCCCCACTGCCCCCCTCGTCACGCAGCTAATTATTTACTAGATAGATATGACATGACAGTTTTAACAAAACAGACAAAATACAGGGTCTGTCAAACCCAAACAATTAACAAAAATAAAGAGTGACAGTTCATAATTTGTAGGCAAACACATCGTCCATAATTTGTTGTACAATTTCAGCGTTGGAAAGTTTCTGGGCAACAGCCAGTGGGGCAGAAATGGCAGGGGATAACGCCACGGGACCTCCGTAGACGGGGTCGGCGGCAGAGTTCGTGTTGGGGGCAGAAGGGGCTGGGTACTGGTGGCTCGGTCGGGGCAGCCGTTGGTTTCGGATGGTGATGCACAGGTTGCCGGATGAGCGATCCTGCGTCACAGAGCGAAACCGGGCTGTGTCGGGTTGTCGACGGCGCTGAAGGGGACGTTGGTTGGGCTGGAAAACTTGGGGGGCGGGGGCGCTGGGATAGTAGGTAGGACGGCTCCCGGGAGCCTGAGCGGGTCGCCGCGGGCGAAAGACATCGCGGGGACAGGCACGGGAAACAGGCTGGGACCTGGGCCATGGGGCAAAATGGCGAGGAGCTGGAGGCCAGGAATGAGGGGCGGGCTGGAACCGGGTTGCGTGATGAAGGGGGGCCTGCACGGTTCGAATCCCGTCCTGGGAGACACCGTGGGGCCAGGACCGCAGGGAAGGCTGGGGCCGCGGAGCATGATGCAGGGGGGCCTGCACGGCTCGAGTCCCGTCCTGGGCGACACCGTGGGGCCAGGAGCTCCGGGGGGGCTGGGGCCGTAGAGCTTGATGGAGGGGGGCCTGCACGGTTCGAATCCCGTCCTGGGAGACACCGCGGGGCCATTGAGGGTTTGGCAGGGACGGAGCGCCTCGGTATCCCTGGAGGACAGAAGCCGGCACAGCGGGCTGGACGTGACGGCGGTTCCAAGGTGAGTAGGCCGTCTGGGCCTGTGCTCGTCGACCCCCACCCTGTGGGCCGTTGCGGGGCTGTGACCAGTATGGTTGGACTGGTCGTCCAGGTTGCCCTCCCTCTCGCCCCCAAGGGACCCTGTTCCGGGGCCAAGTGGGGCGGGGGGGTTGGGCTTGGCACCTGGGTGGGGCAGCAGTGGCCAGGGAGAGGAGGGGCTTGGCGTTGAGGGAGCCATGTAGACCCCCAGGACCACCGCGGGGACGGAACCAGCTGTGGGCAGGATGGTTGGGCCCGCCAGCAGACCTGAAGAATACCCCCTGTGGCTGGGGTCTGCCAGGCGGAGGACCGGGAATTAGGGGTGGGGCCTGCGCGGAGGGTTTCCGGGGGGCACGGGCACCCATTTTTACCCATGGCTTGAGGACCACCGCGTCTGGGCCCTGGATGTGGCGGTCCCAGACGTCTGTCGACCCCCGGATCGCCGCCGCAATGCACCGTTGCCGGATGCCCTTCAGCGCTTTCTTCTTGACCCCCAGAAGGCTAAGAGTGGGGTCATTGGCCTTATCCCAGATGCCCACTGATCCCACCAGTATGGCATCCAAGAAGACCGTCAGCCCCTGCTCCTTCAGCTGGTTCTGTTCTTCTTGGTACTTCTGGACCTTCCTGGCCCGGGCTCTGAGGAAGGCTGTGGGGTGGTTGGTGTTCACCACCGAGATGTCCAGCAGATGGGCCGTCTTGTCGTCCCGGTTGATGATGACAATGTCGGGACGGCGTTTGCTGGGCGCCCCTGGGACCTGGCGGTTGATCCGGACCTCGGTGTTCTTCGCCTTCGGGATCGCCTTCTGGATGACGGCCTGGACTTCATCATGGCGGTAGGTGAATGCAGTGCCGTTGTAGTGGAGGCACCCATTGAGGATATGGCCGAGCGTTTCGACTTCTTTGTGGCAGCGTCGGCATTGCTTCTCCTGTCGTTTTGCCCGCGTCGCTAAATAGTTAAGACGGGCACCATGGACAAATTCGAAGTCTTTTTTCCTCAAATAGGCCCCATTAGTTAGAAAATAACCTTGCTCAGTATTGGGCACCCCGCAAGCCAATACTTTCCCACTAGGCATGGACCTCAATTGTTCCGCGTAAAATGCCCCAACTGCTCTGCGTAGGAGGGGAACAATACCTCTGACCCCTGATTGTCCAATCATAATTGGTGTCTGGTTACCAATGGGCTGGATCGACAGGTTGATGAACCCCTCGGCTGGAACTGCAATGATCGGCACGAACTTCCGAAGCAGCCGGAGATCTTGGCGCTGCTGATCCCGCCCTCCCTTTTAAAACCCTATATTAATCAATTAGCCCTGAAAAGAGCTGGTGGGATAACTACACAAAACCCAGCGCTGGCCCCGCTGGTCTCGGGAGGATCCGGATGCTGGTCCCGCTGCCGTTGCTGCTACTCCCGCTGATGCTGCTGCTGATCCCGCTGCTGCTGCTGCTGGTCCCGCTGATGCTGCTGGTCCCGCTGATGCTGCTGCTGGTCCCGCTGATGCTGCTGCTGGTTTCACTGCTCCACTGCTGCTGCTGCTCCAACTGCTGGCCCCGCTGCTGGTCCCTCTGCTGTCCTGACTGCTGCTCCCGGTGGACTGAATGCTCCCAGGGCTGGGCATAGCCACTAGCCCGCGCAAGACCCTTCTTCCATAGGGCAAAAAATCGTCTCTGCTGGCCGTTTATATACAATGTGTGTTTCCAGAACGAAAGCTAAATTGTGTTTCCAGGACGAAAGCTATGAGCTGTCTGCCCAGCATTGGTGTGTTTTGCGCTATGTTGTAAACAGCCAATCAGGCTGA